>PVHX01002182.1:0-175736 GCA_004024805.1 Geosciurus inauris | reverse complement strand
TTTCCATCCTCATATCAGATAAAGTGGACTTCAAGCCAAAGTTAGTGAAAAGGGATAAAGAAAGATATTTCATATTTCTTAAGGACATAACAGTCTATGCCCCAAAAAATGGGGCATCTATGTATATCAAACAAATCCTTCTCAACTACAAGAATCAAATAGACCACAATATAATAATACTTGGTGACTTTAACACAGCTCTCTCACAACTGGATAGATCTTCTAAACAAAAACTAAAAAAAAAACAAAACAAAACAAACAAACAAACAAAAAAAACACCATAGAACTCAATAAAAACAATCAATAATTTAGACTTAACAGACATATTTAGAGTATTCCATCCATCAACAAGCAAATACACATTTTTCTCAGCAGCAAATGGATCCTTCTCCAAAATACATCATATGTTATGTCACAAAGCAAGACTTGGCAAATACAAAAAAATAGAGATACTACCCTGCATCCTATCTGACCACAATGGAATAAAATTAGAAATCAATGACATATTAAAAAATAGAAACTACTCCAACACCTGGAAACTAAATAATATGCTATTGAATGGTGCATGGATAACAGAAGACACCAAGGAAGAGATAAAAAAAATTCTTAGAGGCAAATGAAAACTCTGATACAACATATCAAAATCTCTGGGATACCATGAAGGCAGTGCTAAGAGGAAAGTTCATTGCATTAAGCTCATTCATTAAAAGAAGAAAATGTCAACAAATAAATGACTTGACTCTATTTCTCAAAGCCTTAGAAAAAGAACAAACCAACACCAAAAGAAGTAGAAGACAGGAAGTAATTCAAATCAGGGCTGAAATCAATGAAATTGAAGCCAAAGAAAGAATTCATAAAATTGACAAAACAAAAAGCTGGATCTTTGAAAAAATAAAAAAAAATTGACAAACCCTTAGCCACTCTAACAAACAGAAGGAGAGAGAAAACCCAAATTACTAAAATTCATGATGAAAAAGGAAATATCACAACAGACACTACTGAAATACAGAGGATAATTAGAAACTATTTTGAAAATTTATACTCCAGTAAAATAGAAAACTCTGAAGACACCAACAAATTTCTCAAGGTATACTACCTACCCAAACTGAACCAGGAGGCCATACACAACATAAACAGATTAATCTCAAGCAAGGAAATAGAAGATGCCACCAAAATCCTGCCAACCAAGAAAAGCCCAGGACCAGATGGCTTCTCAGCCAAGTTCTATAAGACCTACAAAGAAGAATTAATACCAATACTCCTCAAACTATTTCATGAAATAGAAAAAAGAGAACCCTTCTGAACTCATTCTATGAGGCGAGTATTACCCTGATACCAAACCAGACAGAGGCACATCAAAGAAAGAAAACTTCAGACCAATATCCCTGATGAAAATAGATGCAAAAGTTCTCAATAAAATTTTGGCAAATGCGTACAAAAACATTTAAAAAATAGTGCACCATGATCAAGAGGGGTTCATTCCTAGGACGCAAGTTTGGTTCAACATGTGGAAATAAATTAATGTAATTCATCACATCAATAGATTTAAAGATAAGAATCATATGATTTCATCAATTGATTCAGAGAAAGCATTTGACAAAATACAACACCCTTTTATGTTCAAAACACTAGGAAAACTAGGGCTAGTAGGAACATGCCAATCCCAAAAAAACAAATGCCAAATGTTCTCTCTGATAAGTGGATGCTGATCCATAATGGAGGAGAGGACACGAGAAGGATGGAGGAACTTTGTTCATAGAGGAGGGAGGGAGAAGAGGCATGGGAACAGTAAAGATGGTGGAATGAGATAGACATCATAGCCCTAACTTCATATATGACTACATATATGGTGTGATTCTACATCACCTACAACCAGAGAAATAAAATGTTGTGCTCCATCTGTGTACAAGAATAAAAATGCATTCTGCTATCATGTATACTTAAGTAGAATAAATAAATAAATAGAAAGAAAAAAAAGGCTAAGGCAATCCAAAACTACCTTAGGGTGAAAAACCAGGAAGCAGCTCTGGAACTTGCTCCCCTAAGTCTTTACCTTTAAAAGAGAAATCAAAATTTTGCTTATTAGAAGTAAGGTTTAATTTTGGTTCCTACAGCTGAATGTGTATCTCATACCTTGTCTCCTCAGTTTCTCACAGAAATTTCTTCACTGATTCATAGTTTAATATTATTTCCTCATGCATTTTACCCTAAGCCTATTAATTTAAATCATGCTTTTCCAAACTAGTAAAAAATGGTGAACAAAGATATTCTAGAGTTTATTTTTCAATATCATATGAGAATATTTATGTCATATTCTTTACTTGAATTTGGTTTTAGGAAGTATTTTAAATTTACCTGCTATAAGTTTTGTCAGACATTAACAGGTCTATGACACATTAATTTTCACATTTACTTCCAGGAAAATATAGACAATTATATCAGCCAAGTAATGTAATATGTTTGATTATAGTCACTAAAATTTCCTACTTCTTTCAATTCACCTCATTTAGATCCACATAAAATGTTTTATTTTGTAGTGTGATTTAATCAATAAGGCATTACAAATCCTTTTGGAAATAGGTAGGGCAATATATTCAGTAACTCACTAAGTGCTCAACAGTATATTATAGACCATAATTTCTATAATAGCTCAGAAGAGTAAGAAATAAATGTTCAGCAATTTTCCTGATTTATTTCAAAGAACATTCTTACTGACTGGTGCTCCATAGGGAAAAAAAAGATCTCTCATCAAAATTCTTGGGAAATGTAATATTCTCATTCATTTCTTGAAGACTCAAAATATCCATGGACATAAAGAAAGATTTTGATAAAGTCTGCAAATAGGACCCCATTTAATGAAATATTCCCAAACTCCTTTGGTCACGGATCTCTCTTTGTCTGCAATACCTCAGTCACATCTCCCAGAAGTTATGTTTCTTGAGACACCCTTTGGAAACCTGTTGATATCGAGAGGTTATCATAAAAAGTCTTGAAATTAAAGGACAGGTAAAAATTATATGGCAATTAAAGTCATGAGAGGGTTTTCAGGCAAGAGGGAATCACAAATAGAATTTCCAAGATGTTCATTCCAATACTATCACGGGGGCACATGTAGGAGACTTGGATAAGCATGGAGAACCATACAGTCCTGCTACTTGAGGGCCTTGAGCTGCAGTAAACAGAAACCTTAATACAGTCCATCTGTTAAACCTTGAAGGTGAAGTGGTGAAAAACAGGACCATAAAAGGAATGTGACACACACATATGACAAAGATGTAACCAGTGTGGCTGATGGTAGAAGTCAAGGTTAGTGAAGGTCTAAGTTTGGAGGATCTTTAATTCAAGGAGACATTGTCAGCAAAGACAGGAAAATGAAGACTGTCCAGAAGTAGAAAAATCTAACAAAGTTTAGTATCTGTTTAAATAGTGGCATTTTATTTATGTTATGCAGTCTGGAATTTCTTATATAAAAATACATCTTATAAAATATACTATCTGGTAAAATTAAATAAATTCTTTCTGAACCTAATATACACTAAATTATAAAGGATATTTTATTCAATAAAGGTATTTAGCTCTAGTACATGTCACGGTTTAAAATTGGCTATGGATTAGTGGAAATCATTAATTGCTTTATAAACCCATAATCTTCTCCACAGTAAAAATCACAGATCCCCAGTGACAGCTGGAGTCTTGGCTGGGGCTAAAGCAGCAAAGATGTGTGAAGCACAAAGTAGTGGTGTAGATTCATGTCACTGGTGAGGATTTTGTCTCCGTCTTCATAGCATTTTCCTTTCTAAGCTTGTTCCCATCAGGGCTCAGAGGTGGATAAAAATGTCTTCCTGGCTGGGTGTGGTGGTGCATGCCTGTAATCCCAACTGCTTGAGAGGCTGAGGCAGAAGGATCGCAAGTTCAAAGCCAGCCTCAGCAATTTAGCAGGCCTGAAGTAACTCAATGAGACTGTCTCTAAAAATTACAAAAGAGGGCTGGGGATGTGGCTCAGTGGTTAAGTGCTCCTGGATTCACTCCCCAGTACAAAAAAAAAAAAAGTCTTCCTGCTGCCCAGGGCCCGTGACATGCATTCTTTATCTTTATGTGGTGAGGTTTCCCTAGATGCATGTTCCATGACATGTCCTGAAGCTGTGATAAACAAGCTGATTTAAGAAATTAGAGAAATGGTGTTTGTTTGTTAGTTACAACTAAATGTCTATCCTTCTGGAAAATGTAACATTTTAGAATCGAATATATCTATTTGTGCATAAAGTAAATCTAGGTGGACACACAACAGACAAAACAATGGATATCTACTTGCAGAAAAAATGTCAGTAGTGGTAGATGGGAAGAAAGTTACTGGGATCTAAAAGACATGAAATAATTTTTAAATATAAAAATGAAAGTAGGTTGACATTTTTAACTATGCAAATGCATTGCAAATTGAAATAAACAACATTGTAGAGAGACTTTTTCACTGATTCAGAAACATATAATTTAACCGTTTATAAATGATGCACATAACAAAAATGCAGAGTTTACACATAAAAATGAAAAATAAGTTCAAAATAAGAGATAATGCAAAGTATGTTCTCTGATCACAAATTAAAACAATAAAGTTATAAAAAGTATGCATATTTAATATTAAACAGCACTCTTCCAAGTTACTCATAGAGCTGGATGGGGTGGCACATGCCTGTAATCCCAGCGGCTCAGGAGGCTGAGACAGGAGGTTTGTGAGTTCAAATCCAGCCTCAGCAAAAGTGAGGCACTAAGCAACTAAGTTATATCCTGTCTCTAAATAAAATACAAAATAGGACTGGGGGTGTAGCTCAGTGGTTGAGTGCCCCTGAGTTCAATCCCTGGTACCAGAAAACAAAAACAGAAACAAAAAACAAGTTACTCGTAGTTTAAAAAAGAAACCACAGAGAAGTTTATAAAATATTTTAAATTTAATAAAAATGAGTGAGCAAAGTTTGTGTGGTGTAGATAAAGCTTCTCTAACAGAGAGATCAATAACAGCAAATGTCTACATTATTAAAAGGTACAAAATTAAAACATCATCATGATACACTTTTTTTCCTGGTGGGGGGGTGTTACTGGGGATTAAAAGATGAACTACTTAACCACTCAACCACTGAGCCACATCCCCAGCCCTATTTTGTTTTTTATTTAAAGACAAGGTCTCACCAAGTTGTTTAGTGCCTCACTTTTGCTGAGGCTGGTGTTGAACTCACAATCCTCCTGCTTCAGCCTCCTGAGCTGCTGGGATTACAGGCGTGCACCACCACACCCGCATAATACACTTTTTGAACCTTTAATGAACTAAGCATCCATCTTAAGAATTGAGCCAACCCAAGAAAAACAAATTAAAACCAAAATAAGCAAAAGGGAAATAGTAAATACAAAACAAATCAATGAAATAAAACACAAAAATTTAAAGAAAAGCAATGAAACAAAAGATGATTATTTGGAAAGATGAATAAAATTTGTTAACCTCTGCCTGGACTGAAAGATGGACAGAAAGAGAAGCAACTGCCAGGAATGAAACGAGGGAATAGATAAAGAGTTTACATAATTCCAGTTTTGAGTAAGAAGAGAAAGCAACCAGTCTTTAATTCTCAATGCACCTCTGAAAACTGGACACTGCATGGAGCTGCTAATTGAAGACTGAAAATTAACTGCTAGCAGGCAAATATGGAAAGGAAATCAGAATTTGAATTACACTGAACCAGCAGTGAGTTTACTGTGTTCTTTCCTCTGATGCCATCAAGCCTGCATTCATCACAGACTAAAACTTGGAAATGGGAATTAACTGAATACAAGTAGATCAAAGAGAGGACTTCAAGTTCAAGTTCAAAGTGTAGGAAAAAGAGCTAAAACATCCTTAGGTAGTTTTTCTTTTCTTTTCCTCCATTATTTTCCTTCATCTCTTTTCTTTTCCTCTAACCCCTACACAATCTTCTTGCGGTGGTAGCAGAATTCCCAATTGAAGTGTGGTTAAGGAGACTTTGAATTGAAGGGAAACCTTCTCTGATCAGGGGAGTTACCATCCCAAGATGACAGGCAAACCATTTTTGTTTCTTCTTATCTCTGTTGTCCCATTGCTTATGTCCTTGTCACTTGAAAATAGTCACAAACTTGCATGCAGAAGGAGAATAACTATAGCTCCAGATTTCTAGCCACCAGACTGAAAAGGAAAACCAGAAAAATTAAGAAGGGCAAAGAATTTTCACATGCAACATCACAAAGTTGTTTAGGAACTCCTGTCCTTAAAATAAGCTATGAGTGAATATATTTGATGCTAGGTGAGCATATCAGTCTTTGAACGTTGTTCATAAGAGCTATTGGGTGGTACACACATGAGAGATTCAAATAGCATTGCAAATGTTTTCAAGACTGAACTGACATTGAACAAAAAAAGATAGGAACTTGTGGTACGAATCCAACCAAATTGATTTCTCACTAAGCATTATCATGTGCCATAGAATTCAAATAAGAACCAACATTTCACAATATCATAGTCAAAGTTTCTTGGGTAAAATCCAAATTTACTTGGAATGTGAATAACAAGAAAAATCTAAATTCACCCAGAAGAAAATAATCAACAAAAACCAATGCTGACATGACACTGATGTTGAAATTACCTAGCAAATGCTTTATAACAACGACTATACAAATGCACAAACAGGAAATCATAAATACTTGTTTTAGTTACCTTTTCATCACTGTGACCAAAGTACCTAACAAGAACAATTGAAAGAGAGGAAAGGTTTTTTTGGCATCCATGGTTTCATAGGTCTCAGTTCATAGACGACTGACTCCATTGCTCAGAGACCAAGGTGAGTTAGCACATCATGGGGAAAGGGCCCAGAGCTGGAAAGCTGCTCATCTTATGGTGCAGTCAGGAAGCAGAGAGAGAAACAGCAAGAGAGGAAGGAGTCACAGGAGAACAAACCTTCCAGGGCATGCTCCCAATGACACCCCTCCTCTAGTCATGCCCTATCGATGGTTACTAACCAATCAGTTCATTCAAAATAGGATGGACTCATTAGGTTGCAGCTATCAAAATCCTTTGTGGGATGCCTCATATCTCAACAATTACACTCTGCCCTGACCCACAAAAGCTCATATTCACTTCACAAGGCAAATGCATTTAGTCCATCTCCTAGAGTCCCATAGTCTTATTAGTTTTAGCATTGCCCACTTCCAAAGTCTCCTCTGAGACATAAGGCAAAATCTTGGCTGTGAGCCCCTGTAAAAAATCAAAAACAAGTTACATGTATGCAATATACAGTGGCACAGAATAAACATTCCCATTCCAAGACAGGAATAGGAACATAGAAAGAAGGGATGGGGCCAAAGCAAGACTAAAACCCAGCTGGAAAAACAAGCCCAATAACTCCACATATAGCATCTAGGACACATAGTGACCAAAGGGCTTCAGGAGCCTCACCCATTTGGTCTTACTAGTTGAAGTGCACATGGGGTCTCTTTTAACCTACCTCTCTCTGTAGCCAGAAGTTTTTCTCAGCAGACAGTGCACATTATTGGTATTTCTTAATTCCTGGGGTCTTTATTCCAACTTGAACTTCACCTTTACAGCTTCATGCATCACTCATCCTCTCAAGAGCTGTACTTTGCCTGACCTTACTTTTAACATCCTGTATTCCTGCAGAACCAATGCCATGTGGATAACTCCAAGGTCTGTCGTTACCTCATGCAATACCTGGGCTCCTTGGAATTGTGGCTCCAGCATATTCTGAGTGACTATGCAGTTCAGCAAGTTGAAACTACTTCCTCAAAACAGCACCCATCACCCCCACAGAAGCAGGATGTCCCCTTGATCTCTTCTCAAAGAAATGTTCCTTTCTACACACTTGAACTGTAGTGGTTGTGATCTTACAAATTCCTGAGATGCCCTGAAGCCATTTTTTCTATTATCTCTTCAAAATACTTTAGAGCTAGTAATTTCTTCAATAAGCACACCGCTCTTGGCCCTTGTTTTACATGCACTTTTCTAGTCAAACTTCAAGTTTTTAAAATCCTTCAACTCTGCTTTCTGTTCCTTATTCTAACAGTAAACCTAGCTAAAAATTGCTAGCAATATCGATGCCACTGTCTGAATGCTGTGCTGCCTTGCAATTTCCTCTACCAGATTAATTAGTCCATCACTTAAATTCAGCCTCACAAAGTCTCAGGACAGGGGCAAAATGTAACCAATTCTTTGCCAGAATATAACATAAATGGCCTCTAGTCAAATTCCGCCCCCCCAAAAAACACTCATTTCCCTATGAAACATCAACAGCATGGTCTGCATTCCTGTTAGTGTTACAGTCTTCTGAGATCCCACTAGAATCACCCATTAAGCTCCATTTTAATAAAGCTTTTCTACCTTATATCTCTAAACTTTTCAAATTTCCTCCTGTCAATCAGCTCCATAGGCTTCTTATGCACATATGTTAGAGTAATGACCCCACTTCTGGATGCCAATTTCTGTTTTAGTTACTTTTTTGTTGCTGCAACCAAAATATCCAACATAACTTTGAGATGAAAAAGTTTACTTGAAGCTGTTTCAGAGGTCTCAGTTCGTAGACAGCCAACTCCATTGCTCTGGGCCCAAGGTAAGGCAAAAAGGATCAGCACAGAAAAGCTGCTCAATTTATGGTGGGATAAGAAATTAGAGAGAGTAAGAAGAACAGGAAGAAAAATGCTTTCAGGTCATGCCCTCAGTCACCCACTTCTTCCAATCATGCCACACCTGCCTATAATTACCACCCAGGCAATCCATTCAAACAGGATGTACTATTTTGGTCACTCTCATAATCCAATCATTTTACCTTGAAATATTCCTGCACTAATGGGAGATTTTGGGGGACACTTTATATCCAAACCATAATAACACTTGAGATAAATGCAAAACTAGAAAATGTAAGGAAAGAAATAGAAGATATAGGAAAATAATAATAGAAACTGAAAAATATAATAACCAAAGTAAAACACTAACTGGGCTCAATAGAAAATTGGAAATGACAGAAAAGTCAGTGTACTTAAAGACAGAATGAGAGAAATTATTCAATCAGAAAAAGAGAGAGGGAGAGAGAGAGACAGAGAGATTGATTGGATCTGTAAACATTTGTATTTGATAATCAAGTCATCAGAATTCCTTAAGGAGAGGGGAAACCTGGTATTTAAAAAGATACCATGAATCAAATGGATTAAGTGACTGGAATTTATTGTCTCACAGTTCTGGAGATTAGAAGTTTTAAATCAAGGTCTTGGCAGGGTAAATTCCTTCTGAGAGATCTGTTTCAGCCTTCTCTTGGCTGTGGATGACTGCCTTATTCCTATGATTCTTATGTCATTTTAGTATAGCTTCCTCTTTGTCCAATTTTTCCATTTTTATATCACCAGTCATGTTCAAGTAGAGCCAATTCTAATATTCTCAGTTTAACTTGCTTATCTCTGCAAAGAACTTACCTTCCAGGAAGGCCACCTCTGAATTATCAGAGGTTAGGCTCCACCATATCTTTTGTGGGGTCCACAATTCAACCTGTAATACAGACTTTCTGAAATAATGGAAATTTAAGAGAATTCATTGCTAGATCTTGCTAACAGAAGTTCTGCTGAACAGAAGGTAAATGACACTAAACAAAATGTGAAATATTTGAAATGAAGGACTATCAACAAAAGCCATAAATACCTGGGTAGAATATAAAAGACTATTTTTCTCCTCAGTTCTTTAAAATATATTTGACAATTGAAACAAAAATAATAAAATATTTCCATTGTAGTCTTTAATGAATATAAGTAATAATACATGACAACTATAGAACAAAGGGGGTAGCTATAGTTAATAATGTTTCTACATTCCACTTAAATGGTAAACTATCAATTCTAAGTAGACTATGAAAAATTAAGCATGTATATTGTAATCTCTGGAACAAGTTCTATAGAAACCAAAGGAAGAAGTATAGTTAATCATATGTGTTTGTGTGTGTGTGCACATATATATTACATTTAATATATACACATTAAAATAGAATACTTTTAAAAGGTTTAAATAACACTATCAGGAGATAGGGAACAGGAATTAAAAACTAAGTATACAAACAAAAACTGAACAATAAAATAGCAGACCCAAATTTAAACATAATCACCAATTCAAAGATATGGATTATAGGAATAGATTTTAAAGACATGACCCATCTATATGATGCTTACAAGAAACTAACTTGAAATATGAGTAGTTTAAAGCATGGACAAAATACACCATGCAAGCATTAATCGAAAGAAAACCAGAGGAGTGACACTGGTCAAAGCATGGAATATGAGGCTCCAAGTTCTTGTTCCTCCATAGAAACACTGGAAGAATAACCAGAAGCTTTCTAAACCACCTTTAAAGGATTTCTAGGAAATAGTCAAAATTTATTCAATCAAGCAAATGTTCATCCAAGAGAAAGCTATCTCATCTTTATTATGAAAGAAAATGTTTGTGCGGGTCCTACTTACTCTTTTTCATCCTCCTCCATGGCATGGTGGCAGAACTGATTTTCTACAAATGGCAGGTCAAATTGCAGCCCATTCCCCAAAACCACAGGTTGCAGAGAAGACTTTCTTGGCAAGTTATTTTGTACATCTCTTCTTACCTGCTGGGGATAACTAAAGGATTGAATCAAGGCACTCATTTTTTAAAACTTGGAAGTCAAACAAGACAAGTAGCAGGAACTACTCATAAAAGTTCAACTAAATTGTACAGATTCCTGGGACAAGAGATTAGGATAGAAAGACACAATAAGGATTTAGGGCCTGGAGGACAAACTGAAGGAAAAGTTGAGGTAAAACTATTTAGGAAATTAGGACATTCAAAAGCAGCTGGGTATATGAGGGAATTTTTTAAAGCCACAAACATACCTAAGTGAGATACATGTTCACAAGAAGTCCTGGGAGACTTTAAATTTCATGTGGGGCTGATCCATAGCTCAGGACAAAGAAGTCTGGTGTTAAAGTGCCCCAGTACAGAGCCAAACTGAAACTGCAAAGATTGGGAGAGGTGGCTATCTTTCTCTTGCTCTCCCTCTCTCTCTTTTATATTTGCTTATATTTTGTTTATTTCGGGTCCTGAGGTCTTGGCATTCAATAAATTTTTGTCAAAATATTGTTGAACAAAAGCTAAAGCAGCAAAATCTTTAGTAATTACATATTATTAGCAATGATCTTCGCTATCATATTTAGGAAAAGTCTCAAGAAAGAAATGTACTACTACAGCACTGAATAATCCAAAACAAACAGCAAATTCTGAGGAATGAAAAGGATGATTTATAAGCTGTCACATTATAATAGTCAAATGCCAAGCTTTCATGACAAAAAGTAACATGACATAAAAAGAAACAGAAAATGATGGTTCAATTAGAAAAACAAAATACAGGAACAGACACCATCTCAGACTTCAGACTTACTAAAAAATGACTTTAAAACAATTGTCTTAAATATGCTCAAAAATCTAAGAGAAAACATGGACACAGGATGAAAAATAATAGAAAAATACAGAACATATACAAAGAAATAGAAATCGTTAAGGGAACCAAACAATTTCTGAAACTGAAAAGTATAATAATCAAAATGAAAATTTCACTACAGATGTCCAACAGCAGATGTGATCAGATAGAAGAGAGAATAAGGAAAATTTAAAACAAGAAATGTAAAATTACAAATTCTGAAAACATGAAAGAAAAAAGAAGGAAGAAAATGTGAAAAAGCCTGATAGTCATGGAATACCATTAAGTAGATGAACATGCAAATATGGAGCTCCAGAAGAAGGACAGGAAGAGAGGGAAAGATTATCTGAAGAAAATTGACTAAGAACTTCACAAATTTAATATCACATGAGAATCACTAAATGAAAGAAACTCAATAGAATCCCAAATAGGATTAACTCATAAAAGACCCATACCATAGGAGTTAGAAAAACAAAAACAACAACAACATACTGAGACATATTATAATCAAATAGTCAAGTGACAAAACAGTTGGGTACATGCCTGTCTTTCCAGCTGCTTGTGAGGCTGAGGCAAAAGTATCACAAGTTTGAGGCCTGCATCCCTGGACTCTATCCTAGTACCAGTAAACAGACAGACAAATAAAAAAACAGACTTTTGAAAGCAGCAAGAAAAAAGAAAGTCATATACAAAGGAACTTCATTAAGATTTCCAACCAATTTTTCAGTAGAAATATTGGAGGTTAGATGCCATGGGCTGATACAGTTAATGTACTAAAAGAAAAACCTATCAGCTAAGAATGAGGTATCTGGAAGAATTCTACTTCAAATGTGAGGAAGGAATTAATACACTCTGAGATATACAAATGCTGACAGTTTTGACCTCTAGCTTGCCCTGCAACAAATGCTGACTAGAATCCTGCAGGTTGAAATCAGGGCCATATGGCTTCCTTCACTAGTAAAGTATATTAAATAAACATTGATGTGGCTGCATCACTGTAGTAAACTTATTTTGACTCCTTTGGATATACACCGTGGAATGGTATAACCAGGTCAAACAATGAGTTTATTCCTAGTTTCATGAGGAATCTCATACTGCTTTCCAGATGTGGTTGCACCAATGTGCAGTCCCACCAGTAATGTATAAGTGAACCCTTTTCCCCACATCCTCACCAACATTTATTGCTACTTGTATTCTTGATAACTGCCATTCTGACTAGAGATGAAATCTCAGTGTAGTTTTAATTTGCATTGCTCTAATTGCTAGAGATGTTGAACATTTTTTTGTATGTTTGTTGACCATTCATACTTCTGCTTCTGCTAAGTGTCTCTTCAGTTCCTTTGCCCATTTGTTGATAGGGTTATTCGGGGTTTTTTGGTGTTAATTTTTTTTTTTTTTTGATTTCTTTGTATATCATGGAGATTAATGCTCTATCTGAGGTTTAGGTGGCAAAGATTTTCTCCTATTCAATAGGCTCTCTCTTTACACTCTTGTTTTGTTTGCTAAGAAGATTTTTAGTTTGATACTGTCCCATTTGTTGATTCTTAATTTTACTTCTTGAGCTTTTGGAGTCTTATTGAGGAAGTCAATTCCTAAACTGACATAATGGAGAATTGGGGCTTCACTTTCTTCTAGTGGGTACAGTGTTTCTGGTCTAATTTCTAGGGCTTTGGTCCACTTTGAGTTGAGTTTTGCACAGGGTGAGAGATAGGGGTAAATTTCATTCTGCTATGTGTAGATTTCCAGTTTTCCCAGCACCATTTATTGAAGATGCTATCTTTTCTCCAATTTATGTGTGTGGTGCCTTTGTCTAGTATGAGATAACTATATGTGAGTTTGTCTCTGTGTATTCTCAACACAACATAACTAAGCTATGGAACCAACCAAGGTGTCCTTCAGCAGCTGAGTAGATAAAGAAAATGTGATATACATACACAATGGAATATTACTCAGCATAAAAAAGAATGACTTTATGATGTTCACTGGGAAATGGATGCATCTGGAGACTAAGTGAAATAAGCTAATCCCCAAAGACCAAAGGTCAACTGTTCTCTCAGATATGCAGATGCTTACACAACAAGGGAAGAAGGGGAATAGAAGTTCAGTGGATTAAACCAAGGGTAATGAAGGGAAGGGAGGGAAGATGGGAATATGAAAGATGGTGGAATGAATTGGAAATAACTTTCCTATGTTCATATATGAACACCCCACCACTGAATCTTAACATTGTGTACATCCACAAGACTGGGATCCTAATTAGAATAAGTTATACTCCATGTATTAAGGGTGTCAAAATACATTCTACTGTTGTGTATATCCTAAAATATATATATTATATATATATATATATGTGTGTATATCCTGAAATATATATATATTAAATCAGCTGCTATGGCACTTATATTACCACTCCCTCCCTGCTGTGATTTTTTTACCCTTTTCATATCTTACCTGATCCTGTATTCTATAATTTTAGGTGTGTTAGGTTTATGCATCTTGAATTTTTTGGTAAAATATGGCTAGATATATCTAAGCAAAAATAAAATTCTACTATAAAAATGTTTTCTTAAAAAACTATATTCACTATTTAAAGTAGAATCAGCACCAATCCTCAAACTCTCTTCAACTTTTTAAAAAGAAGTAAAGCTTCCTGACTCATTATATGAGGCCAGCATTTCCTTGACAACAAAGACACAAGAAAAGAAAGTGAAAAATATTCCTTATGAATGTTGACATAAAAATCCTGAAGAAAATACTAGCAAACTTAATTTATCAACATATAAAAAAGACTGCACCATGACTAAGTGGAATTTATTCCTGGAATACAAGGTTGGTTCAACATGTAACAATAATCAGTATAACACACCATGTTAACAGAATGCAGAAAAAGAATTTGACAAAATTTAATACTCTGCCTTGATTTTATAAAACACTAAATAAAGTTGGACCAGATGGACCTTACAAAACATGACAAAAAGCTATATATGGGAAACTCACAGCTAATATTATATTCATTGGTGAAAGACTAAAAGGTGGTCACTTCTGTGGTCACTTCTATCCAACATTATATTGAAAGTCCTAATCAGAGTAATGAAGGAGGAAAAGATGAATAAAAGACATCCAAACTAGAAAAGGCTAATACATGAACTCAACAGTATTTCAAGAAACAATTAACGTATATTAATCAGTTGCATTTGTGTATAATAACAACAAATAATCCCAAAAGAAATTAAGAAAACAATTCCACCTATAATATCACAAAAAATTGGCTATTAATCCAAATATGAAGGCAAAGGATTTATATGCTGAAAACTATAAAACCTTACAGAAAGAAATTAAAGAACATAAAAATAAAAAGAAAGACATTTTATGTTCACAAATTGTGAGTTCTAATATTGTTAAAATGACAATAGTACCAAAGAAATCTACAAATTTAATTTAATCCCTATCAAAATCCTGTACTATTTGCATTAATAGAAAAACCCAGTCTAAAATTCATGTGATGTGAAAAGGGGCCCTGAATGGCCAAAACAGTTTTGCACAAGAACAGTGTTGAAGAATTCACACTTCCTAGTTTTAAAATTTACTATGAAGTTACAATAATCAAAACAATGTGGTACTAAAATAAGAACAGATTATTGTGGACTGAACATTTGTGTCCTCTCAAAATTTATCTGTCAAAACAACAAAACTCCCAGGTGATTGGATTAGATAAGAACTAGGGGGTAAGTAGATCATCAGGGTGGAGCCATCAGAATGTGATAAATGCGTTTATAAAAGAGACCATAGAGAGCTTCTAAGTCCTCTTTTTGTCATGTGAGTATACAAAGAAAAGATGGCAGTCTGTAACCCAGTAGAGGTCTCTCACCAGAATCTGACCATGCAGGCTACCTGCAGACTTCCAGCCTCCAAAAGTGTGATATTTTGTTTATAACATCCCAAGCTCACTAAGGCCCAGATACATAAGCCAGAAATAGAACATAAATCCCAGAAAAATAAAGCCTTGCACATATGGTCAATTGATTTTTGAACAGGATGCTAAATCACTCAATACAGTAATAACAGTCTTTTAAACAAATCGTTTTCAGAAAACTAAACACCCATGCGCAAAAGAATGAATCTATGCCCTTTCATACACCACATATAAAATTAACTCAAAGAATATCAAAGACTTAAATATGAGAGTGGCAACTATAAAATTCTTAGAAGAAAACATAGGGTAAATATTTGATGACATTGGATTTGGCAATTATTTCTTGGCTATGACACCAAAAAGCACAGCACAAAAGGAAAAAAAAAAAACTAATTGGATTTCATCAAAATTAAAAAGTTTTGTGAATCAAAATGCAATATTATCAGAGTAAAAAGACAGTCCACAGAATTGGGAAAAATATTTTCAAAACATATGTGTGAGAAAGGAATAATATCCAGGAATGATAATGTACTCCTGTCAACAACAAAAATAATAATTAAAAATGAACAAAATTTGAATACATTTCTTCAAAGAATATATAAAATGGCTAATAAGCATATGAAAATATATTCACCATGACTAATCATTAAGGTAATGTAAGTCAAATCCATAAAAAGATATCACTTAACACCCATTACATAGGGTAGGTATCATCCAAATAAAAACTGACAAAACCCAGCAGAAATCAAATGTAATTGGCAAGACTGGAAAAATTTGAAATTTTTGTGTAGTGCTGATGGTGAAGCAAAATAGTGCAGCCACTATGGAAAACTGTATGATGATTCCTCAAAAAGTTAAATGTGAAATTCAATATTTCATTAATTCAACTTAATTAAATTTTACAATACAGCAATCTCATCTCTACATGTTTACCAAAATATTGAAAGGCAGCAATTTGAATATCTATTTGTACCATGATACTCAGAACAGTACTATTCATGATAGCCAGTAGAAACAACCTACCTATCCATCAACAGATGAATAGATAAGCAAAATGTGGTTATATGTCTATGATGGAATATTACTCATCCTTAAAGAAGAATGGGATTCTTATACAGTCTACAACTTGACTGCATCTTGAAAATATCATTCTAAGTTAAATAAGCCAGACACAAAAGTATAAATATGTAATTCCATGCATATAAAGTACCTAGAATAGCTGAATTCATAGACACAGAAAGTAAATAAGTGTTATCTGGGATGAGAGTAGAGGAGAATAGAGAATAGAGGAGAATAGCTCCTAAGATAGAAGCAGCTTAATGTTAGGTCAGCTCAAGATCTCGTGTCTCTTCTCGCAAGGCAAACACAGAACGTACAATATGCCGCCTGGGGCCACGGGGAATGAAGCATCAAGCAGCCCAGGTGCGCAAAGGAACAGCCAACCAGAGGCTGATACATAAGCAGTAATGGCGCCTCCTACCAATCAGCAGACTTTTTCTGACTCATCCCGGAAGGACTCCGACCTCAGCAGGATCCCCTGATCAACTCCAGGGTAGCACAGGACTCCAGATACCTCCTCTTCCTACCTCAAGCCCTCCTCTTCCTGCCTTAAGCCTTCCCCTACCTGACCAGGCACTTTAAATTTTCTGTACCTCAGGACACATGTGCAATTCTCCCAACCTGGTCTGTTGGATGGGGAATTCGCCTGGAACCATATTTCCCAATAAAGCCTTATCCAGTGGTTTTATTTACCACCTTTTGGTCTCCTGGCTTTACATTTACCTAAGGACAAAAGGATCTTTTCACCAGGAAAACACACCAATCCTAAATGTGCATTCCTAATAACAGATTTCAAATATATGAAACCAAATTGGACAAAAACAAAGTAGAAAGTAAAAATCAACTATTGCAATTGGAGGTCTTACTCCTTTCTTAGTAATAGAATAGGTAGACAGAAATTTAGCAGAGATATAAAACAATTGAACAACACCATCATCTAACTGACATTTACAGAACCATGGTCCCATAGCATTCAGAATCCGGGAACACTAAGGGTCAAACAGTTTAAATTCTTCAAATGACATTGTAAGGTAAACAGGGGGACAGAGGTGGAATTTGGAAAATAAAAGATATTTAAACTATGTTCAAAACATGGATAAGAACAAACTATTATATTGAGGACTTTACATTTGGGTGAAAATTATCCTAAAGAAACAAAAAGATAATGGCTATTTGGGAGGAGAATTTGATAAGGCACTGATGGGAATGAGACATATGAAGTGCATTTGAGGATAACTGGAAAATATCAGTTTCTTTACCAAAATGTTACAGGTGTTTGCCTTATTACAATCCACTCAGCTCCACAATTTTGTTTTACTGTGTTTTTTCAGTATTTATATTTTACTTTCCAATGATAATATGTTAAATTAACCATAAGTCATACATCTTTGTAAAATAAAATAGCTTGCAGCAGACCAGTCCTCCTTCAGAGAACAACTAAGAAAACTAGATAAAATGCAAAACAAAACAAAACAAAAAGAGAACGACAACAAAAAAAACTAAATAACTTCTGCTTGAAGGCATTGGAGAATTTCCAAGGTGAATAGGACTTTGGAGGCGGGCATCTTGTGGAGAAAGGAATCACAGAGATCAGCTGATATTTTGCAGCCATTTTTCTTCAGGGTATTTACCAGTTCTTAGCATGAATCTAAGTAGAGGTTCCAGTTAGGAAACACTGATAGGGAGCAGAAAAGTCAACAGAAATTTTGGCAAACCCAGCTGGCTAAAGAGATAGTAATTAGGGGTCAGAGCTGCCAAAGCAGCTACATAGGGTGTTGAACTCTAGTAGAAAGGATATGTAGGAAAATGATCTTGACATTCTAACGCTTCTAAATTCTTGAATTGCTCAAAGCAGGAAGATTAAAAAAAAACTAGATAGGAAACTGATTAATGGCAGGGAGGTGTTTCTACAAAAGAGACAAAATTCAAGGTCTTGCAAGGAGAAATATATCGGATAAACAAGCCCAGATCTCTGCTTCAAAGATTAGAAAATGACAACCTAATAGAAAACACGAACCACTCATAACAAAACCTTTAAAAAAACTGCAGCACAGTCAAAATTAGCTGGAATTCTAATCATATTAAAGTAAACTGTGGTATTATTTTCTGGAAGAATATAATGTCACCTAGGTACTCCACAATATATCAAATACAATTTCCAACATTCGGTCACAAATTATAGGACCATCAAGAAGCAAAACTCAAAAGCTGCACAACAAAAATGCATACGTAGGGCCCAGTTACTTCAATTAGCAGATATGAAGTTTAAAAAATGTTATTAACAGATTCAGAAACATCAGTGACTGTGCCTATATTTTGAAGTGTCTCTCATATTTTTCTTCTGGCAGTTGCAAAGTTTCTGCTCTTATATGTAAGTCTTTGATAAATTTTGAGTTGACACTTGTACAGGGTGAAAAATAGAGATCTAGAAGATAGAGATCTACATATGAAAGATGTAGATGATGGTGAAAGATAGAGATCTACATATGGATATCCAGTTTTTTCCAACATACGCTTCTGGCACCTTTGTCAAGAATCAGATGACTAACTGTGGGTTTTGGCCCTATGTCTTCTATTCCACTAGTTTACATATCTGTTTTGGTGCCAGTACCATGCTATTTTTCTTTAAACTTTTTTTTTTTAATATTTTTTTAGTTGTAGATGGACACAAATATCTTTATTTATTTTTATGTGGTGCTGAGGATCGAACCCAGGGCCTCACGCATGCAAGACAAGCGCTCTTCCACTGGGCCACAGCCCCAGCCCCCCATGCTATTTTTGTTACTATGGCTCTGTAGTGTAATTTGAAACTGAGTGTTGTGATGCCTCTAGCATTCCTCTTTTTTCTTTGGCTATTCCTGAACTTTTGGTCTTCCATATGAATTTTAGGATTGCTTTTTCTAGTTCTGTGAAGAAGATCATTGGTATTTTAATCAGAATTGCACTGAATCTATAGATTGCTTTTGGTAATACAACCACTTTAATAATATTAATTCTGCCTGTCATTACACTATATCCTAATATATCCTAATTCTTTTTTCAGTTTTCCATAATTTTTCTTGTAGAGGTCTTTCCTCTCCTTGGTTATGTTTATTCCTAGGTATTTTATTTGTTTTAAAGCCATTGTGAATGGGATCATTTTCCTGATTTTTTTCCTCATCTCATTCATTGTAAGTGTATAGAAAGGCTATTAATTTAATTTTTTTTGTTGGTTTATATTAATAATACAGAATACTGGATCTCACTGTGGCTTATTCATACATGCACATAGAATGTAAGATGATCAGTTTAACTCCCCAGTAGTTCCCCTGCATTTCCCTCTTCTGCTCTAATGATGTCCCTTCTATATTCATGAGATTTTTTTTTTTAGTCTCCATTTTTCTCTCTCAGAAAAGCAGTTAATTTTTTATCCCACTACTTTGCTTAACTTGTTTATAACCTCTAGAATTCTTGTGGTGATGTTTTTAGGATCTCCGCACAGCATCATATTTTATCTGCAAATAGGGATAATTTGACTTCTTTCTTATTTGCATCCCTTTTCTTTCTTTCACTTTCCTAATTTGTCTGGCTAAAATTTCAAGAACTGTACTGGATAGGAGTGTTGTGAGGGGATATCCTTGTCTTGTTCTAGATTTTAGAGGATATTCCTTTAGTTTTTCCCCATACCAAATAAGACTCCTACAGCTAAGAAATAATACCAAGAATTAATCAATGAAGTTGCATTAAATTAAAAACTTCTTCTCAGAAAAAAAAATTAATAAAATGAAGAGACAGTTTCACAGAATGGGAGAAAAATCTTTACCAGTTGATATTCAGACAGAGGAATAATATCCAGAACATATAAAGACCTCAAAAAACTCAACACTGAAAATACCAAAAACAAGTTCAATAAATGGGCAGATGAACTGAACAGATAGTTCTCAATGGAAGAAGTACAAATGACCAACAATTATATGAAAAAAATTTTCAACATCTTTAGCCAAAGAAATGCAAATGAAAACATTAATATTAAATTTCACCCCAGTCAGAATGGCAATCAACAATAATACAAATCATAATAAATCTTGGTGAAGATGTGGAAAAGACAAGTTTTATATTCTCTTATATGTAGAAGCTAGAGGGAAAAATGAAGTCATGGAAGCAGAAGAGAGATCCTTAGGGTAGAAGAAAGGAGTTAAGGGAGGGAGGAGAGAGGATAAAGAGAAATACTGGTTAATGAACTTAATCAAATTATATTATATGCATATGAATATTCCACATTGAAACCCATCATTCTTGTAATTAATATGTGCAATAAAATTTAAGTAAACAAAAATAGATGACAAGTTTAAAATTTCATTAGAAAATAAGAATTTACAAAAAAGAATAGGTAGAAATTTTAGATTAAATGTATAAGAACTGAAATAAGAACTCAACGATTGGACTTAACATCAGACTGAACAACATAAGAGATAATTAATAAACTGGGAGATAAGTCAGAATGAAACCTCTAGGTTGAATAATAAAAAGCAAAAAGGGTGAAAAATGTGTGAAAGAACATTGTGAAAAGTTTAAGTAGACATGCAAATGGGATCCCCAAAACAGAACAGAGAATAAACAGAAGAAAAATGATACTTGAAAAGATAATTCGCTAAATGTTTTCAAAACTGACTGTATACTAACTATGAAATTGAGAATACCCCACAGATTTAAAGAAAGTTCAAAACAGAGAAAACTATACCTAGAAAAAATAAGACTATTAAGAAAAGAGAAACTAAAAACCTTAAGATCAGCCAGAGTGAGGAATGATATACTACTTTCATGAAGTAATGGATAAAACAAACAGACAAAAAACTGGTTGATCTTTCAACAGAAACTATTGTTTTAGTCAGCTTTTTTTATTGCCACTGTGACTAAAAGACCAACCAGAATAATTGTATAGGAGGAAAAGTTTATTTTGGGGCACACAGTTTCAGAAGTCTTAGTCCATTGACATCAGACTCCATTCCTGGGAGCTCAAGTTGAGGCAGAACATCATGGCGGAAGAGAGTGGCAAAAAAAAGCAGCTCACATGATGATCAGAAGAGAGAAAGAGATCTCCACTTCCCAAATGCAAGTGTATACTCCCAAAGCCATGATCTCAATGTCCACCCTCTCCAGCCATAACCTACCCACCTTCAGATACTACTCAGTTAATCTCTATGGGGGGATTAACTCACTGATTGGGTTAAGACTCTCGAAACCAAATCATTTCTCCTCTGAACCTTCTTGCATTGTCTCATTTTGGGGGACACCTCACAATCCAACCATAAAAATATAATACAGAAGAGAGTGGAATCATATTTTATTGGTACATAATAATTATACACAGTAGTGAGATTCATTGTGATGTATTTATGCACATGCATATAACATAATTTGGTAATTTTTAATCCTCAGTGCTTCTCATGCCCCTCTCTTCTCCCTTCCTTTGATTCCCTTCCTCTATCCTACATTCCTTCCCTCTATTTTCATGAGATCCATTCTTTTTTCCACGTGTGATAGAAACCATATGACCCTTGACTGAGTCTGCCTTATCTCACTTAACATGATGTTCTCCAGTTCCATCCATTTTCTTGCAAATGGCATTTCTTTCTTCTTTATGGCTGAACAAAACTCCATTTTATGTATGTATCATAGTATATATACCACTTTTCTTTATCAATTCATCTTTTGATAGACAGGCTGATTTTATAACTTGGCCATTGTGAGTTGCTATCAAATAAATACAGGTATGCATATATTCTAAATATGCTGAATTTAATTCTTTTGGATAAATACTAAGGAGCTAAATGATAAAGTGGCTCTTTTCCTATTCTTTTGAGGAGATGCCATACTAATTTCCATAGTGATTGTGCCAATATACAATCCCAACAACTGTGTACAATGATTCCTTTTCTCTCACATCCTCACCAGCATTTACTGTTCTTGTATTTTTGATGATTATTATTCTAACTAGAACTGGTTTTGATTTGCATTTCCCTGAGAGCTAAAGATGTTGAACACTTTTCATCTATGGTTTGGAATGATAATTTTACATGTTGCAAGAAAGCAATGGTCAACATAGACTTCTGTACTCAGTAGAAAATAGCTTATCAAGCATGAAAAGAAGAGATAAATATTTACAGACAAATAAAATCTAAGAATTTATTGCCAGCAAACCAACAGGAAAGACTTTTATCTTTGGAAAGAAAAAAAAATGTTCTTAAATGGGAACATACAAATGCAGAAAGAAATAAAGGGCAATGAAATGGCACATATCTGAGTAAAGATGAATGCATGACAACTGCCATACCTTGTGCTGTCAGAGATAAAGCTGCACACAAGTAAAAGTGGTAAGAACAGATTTTATCAGTAATAACTATTGCAGTAGGGAAAAGAGTCCAGCTTAAACTGAACTCAACTTCAATTCTTTCAGAGGTCACTGGGCATTTGAAAGGGAGAATAAAAGAGTAGGGAGGGAGCAAAACAGGGCTTAGGAAAGTCACAAAAGTTGGTGCCAATGTGATTAATTCAGCTATGTTTGCTAGCTGGGAATTGTTGAAGGTAGGATTCTATCCTCCCATGGAGACTGGGATACATGGGTCCCATCCACAGGTGATGGCAAAAACAAACAATATTTGGGGAGCAGTGTTATGGTTTCTCAGGCAGGCACTTTAAGGGCAGCCAGAGTCAGCTTAGGGATGGGCTTTGAGCTTCTAGAATCTATGCTAGTTTAAGTCATTTTAGGCCAAGGTTGAAGTGTAGTCCAGAAGGAGGCTCAGAGGAGGCTTGCTAGAGTTTGGACAAGGAGACAACTTTATCTGTGGGTTCATAATACATAGAACTCAAATGCATGACCACAATAACACAAAACATGGGCAGAAATAATGGACTCAAATTTTTTAATGGTCTAGAATTTTCAATATCAAAAGAAACTTGTTTTATTCTTTAGGGTGACCACAACATAAATAAAAGAGCTAACAAGTCAATGGAGGGTAAACTTGAATTAAAAACACTTTATTATTGCAGGAGAAAATAGAAAACATAATTCAAATAGCATAAACAAAATAATATAAATGCAACTATAAACCTGCAAATATAAGGAAATATAAATTCATTAATGATTAATTTAAAAGACAAAATTATCAGGCCAGATATCCAAAATCACCCATTTCTAGAATACTTAAAAGGGAAACCCAATATAAAGAAAAGCTGAAAGCAAAAGGATAGAAAAAGATAAATGAGATATTGTGCACAAACCAATTGCAGGTCTTCACACCGGCTGCCAACAGTTAAAAGATAGCGAAATAAAAGATACCATTCAAAATAGCAACCAAAATGGAATGTACTTTATGGGAAAATTATAAAAATGTCAACAAAACACAAAAAGTTCCTAAATAAATGACAAGGTAACTACTTTCATGGACAAGATTCTGTATTTAATAATACCAATCCCTCCAAAAAATCTATAATTTCAAAAGAAATTTTAAACAAAAGCTCAATAGGAATTTTCATGCAAGTTGATAAACTGGTTCTAAAATATATGTGGAAGATTGAAGTCTCAAAAAGTATGGAAAGTACAGAGACTTTTACACAAGAAAGAAGTGAGATGCTTGCCTACAATAAATTGAGGCTTTTTATAACAATGTGGTATAAGTGCAGAAGTAGACAAATGGCCCACTATACAGAATAGAGTCTCAAATTAGACCCATGCATAAATTAAAATCTATTATATTTCAGTACTATCATGGAAGATCTGGGGAAAATAAGGATATTTATTAAATGATATGGGGCAATAGAGTGTCCATATGGAAAACGGTAATAAAAAATTTTACATGGACACAGATTTCAGGTGGATTACATTTTGTGAAAAAGAGGATTTTTAAATATATAGGAAAAAGTAAGACTACTTCATTTACATTGGGGTTATTAGAAGTTTTCTTTATATATAAAAGGCATGAATTATAAATAAGTGGTCAAATTCAGCTACATAATAATTTTAAACCTCGCATTTATCAAGACAGTATTTAAAAGGTTCAAGAACAAGACAAATGCTTGAAGATATTTATCCTACACTAATCAGAAAAATAGTTTATTATTCATAACATATGTAGTTAAGGCAATGAGAAAAATAAGCAAAAGGCACAAATAGGCATTTCATAGAAATGTGAATGCCCCAAAACAACAACAAAAATTTTGTTTACCCTTAGGTGTAATTATGTAAAATGAGATACCATTTGAACCCACATAAAACTGGAAAAGAAACATTTTTAAGTATAATAATATCAATGATATAGCAAAGGGGATTCTTATAACTGCTATAAACTAGAAAAACCACTTGGCAAGACAGTTTATTCAAAACTCATTAAGTTGGAGATGTATATTCCATAGGATTCAGAAAATCAGCTTTTTGATGTTTACTCTCTAGATCAGATCTCACATATGTGTACAAGGGAAAATGCCTATATGAGGTCCATGGCAGCATTATTTAAAATAGCTGAAAATAGGTAATAACCCCAATGTCTATCATCAGTGGAATGGCTATCTAAAAAATGTATGATGGAGTCATACAATGAAGTACTGTAAACTAGTAAGCAGGAACAAATTGTAGCTACATGTATCAATAGCAATAAATATCACCAGCAGAATATTAAGAGGGGAAAAAGTCACACACAACTAAGAACACAATATATTTTTATATAATGTCCATATGGTTTAGGATGCATTAAATATATAGAAAAACTATAGATAGTATCAAAAGAATAGCACCAAAAATCTAAGGCTGTGATTACTTATAAACAGAGGGGAGGATATTCAAAAGTGAAGAGACACACAACAGGCTTTGAGATGTAAGTAAACTACTCTTAATCCAGGCATTGAAACTGAAAATGTGCATTCTATTTTTCTTTATATTTTACATATGTGTCATATACCTTTCAGTGTATACATGACTGTTTTCTAAAAAAATGTATAAAACAAGACGATAAACCAGTGTTAACATTGCATTGTAAAAAAAGATGGAAGAAAAAAATTAACTCAATTAGGCTGGAAAGAAGTTTCTTTGCCTTTCTACTGCACATGAGAAGGAATTTTGTAGTACCAGCTGCCACTGATAGCCACCCTGTAGCCAGAGAGTTATACTGCTTACTGTTGTAATTGTTCTATTTTATTGTTGTTGCTGTTAATATCTTACTATGCCTAATTATAAATAAAACTTCATCTTAAGTACATGTACATAGGAAAAACAGAGTCTAAGTAGTTTGGGTATTATTCAGTTTCAGACATCCACTAGAAATCTTCGTACTTAGACTCCTCCAATAAAGGAGGAACAGCTGTATTTGCAACTGAAATCAGTCTTCCTGATGCAGAACTTTATGAAGAAGGAGGCCATTGAGATAGAAGTTAAAATGGAGGGACAAGGACTAATGATTAACACATCTGTTGAACAAAAACTAATTTTGAGTTGAACTGGCCTTTTATCACACTTATTCTGGATGGTGAGCTCCACCTCCTAGCTCTAGGTTACTCATCCCAGCATGGGAGTCCATTTGATCACCTGTAGGTCACCGCAGCCAGTGTGAACAGTGGTCATCCTTGCCTTTTCTCTGAAGGCAGCACAGACTTTGCAGAAGTAAAAGGGAGCATGAGGTAACAACACTATATTCTTTTCCTTATATCCATGTGTTCTCATCCATTTCCAGTGAGGCCCATCTTCAAAAGTATTCTGAAAACTCAGGTATCTGAATATGAAAATTAGAAACTGTCAACTTTAATTTCATATTTTTTAAAAATTTTTTAGTTGTAGATGGACACCAATATCTTTATTTTATTTATTTTTATGTGGTGCTGAGGATCAAACCCAGTGCCTCACTCATGCAAGGCTCTACCACTGAGCCACAATCCCAAATTTTTATAGTTGTAAATGGACAGCATGCCTTTATTTAATTTATTTTTATGTGGTGCTAGGGATCGAACCCAGTGCCTCACACATGCTAGGCAAGTGCTCTGCCACAGAGCTACAGCCCCAGCCCACAACACACCTTTGAAGAAAGTAAATCATTAACTTTGAAGGTGAATGTAATGTATCATATGTATGGAGTGGTTACACAGACCCATTAGTACCCGAAATTATCTGTGAAATCATTACAGGTGATACCTGGTAACTAAATGAGCAATCACATTTGCATCTTAAAAGCTATACAAATATCAAAGAGATTCCACAAAAGCCTACAGAAATGATACTTTTTCTGACTTGAGAAAATAAACTTTAAATGTTTCTTTCAAGTCAAATTTGAATGATTCAAACCATTCAAGTAGAATTTAAATAGAATTTTCCTGTGAAAAACTAAACCTCACAAGTCCTTATGATGAAACTTCAAGTAAAATGCTCTTTGCTGTTCACCAAATAAGAAATTTTTCCCTTCATTATATCTCCCATGATGGTTCATTTTTGTGTCAATTTGGCTAGGGCTCTAGTAACCAGTTGCTTAATCTTACACTTGTCTAGATTTTGCTGTGAAAGTATTTTTTTAGATGCGATTAACATTTAAATAAACAGACTGAATAAGGCAGATTACCTTCCATAACATGGGCTGACTCATCCTTTCAGTTGCAGACCTTAAGTGCAAAAGGTTTTCTGAAGAAGAAATTCTGCCTCAGAATTGCAACACAAAAATCCCATTTGAGTTTCCAGCCTGCAGATTTCAGAGTCAAAACAGAAAGATTGATTCAACCTGAATTTCTAGCCAATGGCCTGCTCTAATGATTTCACTTTCACCAGCATCCTCACCACTAAATGTATTATATATTTGGTTGTCATATGTGTTATATATTTGGTTGTATTAGTTTTTATCCTCTGGAAAATCCTGACTTATGCATCTCCTGGTTCACAATGAAAAAAAAAATCTTAAAAGTTAAAGCTGAACTTGATTGAATATAAGTTTGAATCAGACTCTAATTTTATGTGATTAAATATAATTTCTTGTGCATAATATGGCAATTCTCATAAATCGACACCACAGGGTACGGAGTCTTCATTTTATACACTCTAATACAGTTTTTAAAAAAAGTCAGTACCAGGCAAAAGACATTCTGGGTATCCATCAAATTTACAAAATTACATTTGCATCTTTCTTAATATCTCTTATTAAATATGATTTCTCCAGTGATAACATACCACGGGTTTTCTGTAGCTTACAGTTTCCCATTAGCATATGATTACACAAACAGTAGGACAGTACTAACATCACTCAGATAAGTAATGGCACTTGAGTAATTATAATCGTGCCTACTGTTTTTAATAAAATCATCACTAATCTGTAAAACCATAACATCTGACCTCTGTCAAGAAAAAATAAATCCTAATTTTTAAAATATACATATAAATGAGATTCATATTTCATGGTGTTTACCAGAACACCTTCCCTGAACAATCTAGATAATCATCTCCCAAGCCCCATAAAAATGAAATGTTTGCAGTCATAACAATCTACAAACTTCTAAGTTGACAGTGAAGTTCATTGTAGATTCTCCCCCAATTTGTGGAATATTATGAGGAAATGATGAAATAATAAATCTTCTATGTTTGTAAATGCTAGGGTAATAATTTTAAAGGTGTTGGAAATGATGAGCCACTGCGGAATGATGAAATTTCCAGAAATATCAACTTTTACATGTGATTTCAGTTATTTTTATGTCATTCTAACATTAGAGTTGATTTCATCTACCTAAAAATATCAATAGCTAGACTCTGACTTGAATTAACTTTATATCTTAGTCATGTGAATAATCTGAATGATGATTAATAGAGAGATAATAAATCTTTTATAGCTAGTTTTAAATTAAAATTTTGCTGAGTAATTCAAGAGAGAATAGCTATTGCTCATCATCATGTCAATGACAAAATTCCAATACAAGCTCTGGGTGTGTTTTTGAGTTTCCAAGCTAAGTTAGTGACCATGTCTGTCTGAAATCCATCTTTTTCCTTCCTTCACTGCTAATGTCTTCTTTAAAGCCCTCACATCTTGGTTGAATGGTTCAAGTAAGTCCCATCAAATCACTCTCTCTCCAGATTTTCTCTTGCCAACTCATCCTGCACTCTCTAGCAGAGTTGACTTTCCCCAGTCTCAGAACCATGTCATTTCTTTCCTTCCCAACTTTCCTCAGTTTCCATTGCCTGTGGGATAAATTCCTAAGAGTGGCATAAAAGGCTCTTCACAATCTGTCCCAGGTTTATTTTGGAAGCATTCAGACTCTCTTCCCCAGGACACTTTTATTATCCAGGACTGTGGATAGATTTTTCCCCAAATACAGTGAGCTTTTTCATGCCTCTGTGCCTTTGCATATGCTATTTCCTCTCTCCCACAAATACTTCTGCACCTTCTCTGCTGACGAACACTATCCACACTCACAATGCTTTCCTTTACATATAAGCCCCTGAGAACTTTGTCACTCTGCCTTCCGTGTGCCCACAATACTTTTGTTCCTGGCACACTTGTAGCACTTAACCAAACTGTACCATAACTAATGAAAACAGTACATTTCTCTTTCTGCCATGCAATGGTGAATTCCCAGATGATTTCTCTTTGTCTCATCAGCCAGATGACCATCACAGGGGTCAATGCTTACTATGTAGGAACAATTGAAATAACTTTCTTCGAAGTAAGTTGAAGTTTGCCTGGGGAAAAGACTTTCTTTGAAAAAGAATACACTATCTAAACTATATTCTAAAACACTTTTTAAAATTTCAACACTATGGGGCTGGGACTGTGGCTCAGTGGTAGAGCGCTTGCCTTGCATGCATGGGGTCCTGGGTTCGATCCTCAGCACCACATACAAAGCAATAAAATAAAGACATTGTGTCCATCTACAACTAAAAAAAAATTTAAAAAAATTCAACACTAACTACACTTTTGAAACCTCAGATTGTTCCTGATTAGCTTCAGATTATTGCACCCAGACCCACCTGTCACTGTGTCAGAGGTGACTGGCTTCGCTTTTCTGATTGAACTGGTCTATTCCATACCCACTTCTATAAGCACATGACCAGAGAAGAGGGTTCAGGTCATCTGAATATATTCTCTCCTTCATCTCAGCATCAAAAGCTACCCATTGTCAGAGGTGACCTCAAGATCCATTGCATGAAGGACACCATCCCAACAAGGACAACACACCCTCACTCTTTCTTAACTTATTATTTATAATGGTGGCCAAACATATGACACAACTTATCATTTTCTAATTATTGCACATGAACTTGCTTTATTTTCCTATGCAAGCTCAGAGGATCCTTCAGGAATGACTTATACTCTATACTTCTTGAGAAAACCCTACTCCCTATTATACTCAGAATATACCAGGTTTGGAGTGTTCCCAAATAATTTTGGGGTAATAAGTAAATGCATACTTTTTAAAAAGCATTTTAAAAAATATAGTACAAAAGGTATTTTTTTTGCCCTGAACCATTGCCACAATTCCTCAAGAACTTTATAAAGTGAAAAGCAAAGTAAAAAAGGAAACAATTTAGTTTTCATAAATATCTGAATTCTGATTCTATGCTTCCTGAACTAGCCAATTTTCTAGTTGATGAAGCCCACTTGTAGGAAGTAAATACAATTTATAGAACGGTATTTTTCTATTATACAAACTGATAAGTTATGATTGCAACCGAAAAGCATCACGGAGCTACAAAATGTAATTTCCAATAAACATAAAGTCTTCTATAGGGGTTGAGAGTTCTTGGATACTTTTCCATGAACCTGAAATATTCATCATAGATAGCACACAATACATTTTTGTGAAATCACCATTTATTTCTCATTTCCATTAGAGCCAGAACACAACCACCAGAAGCATATTCAGAAAACTGACCTCACAGTGATATTGTCTTCCAAGGATATTATGGAATTTTGTTTTGCTGAGACATTTCTCAAATAGGTGAAGAGAAAATCAGCACAATATACTCATTTGCTTTTTTTTTTAGAATACATATTTTCTACTAGAGCTTTTTGGTTACCTGATGTATATCACTGTGGCTGCTGAACTTGATGTGTGCAGTGGTCTTGATGTCTAAGAGAAAGAATAGGAAAATGTAGTTAATCATCCCACACACTCTATAACCATGGACAGATCATTTGACATCTCTATGACTTAGTTTTCTTTTTATGTCAAGAGATAAATGGCTTCCACTACATTATTTATAGAATTAGGATAATAATATAATATTAGAATATATGGAGAACTGGAAATATAGCTCAGGGGCAGAGAATTTGCCTGGTGGGCTCAAGTCCTCGCTTTCCATTCCCAGCATTGCAATTAAAAAAAAAAAAAAGGACATAACATGTAAATAGTCATAAAATGTTCAACTTAAGAATGTAAATGAATGCAAATTATTATTTCCCAGGTCTCTCAACACCCTAACTTAATTTATGTGATTTTAGAAGTATTAAAGAAATTACTTTTGATGAATGTTTCTTGAAATCAGTGTCTCAAACTTGATTAATGTGCTAAGGGTTGGTTTATGTTTCAAAAAGCCTAAGAGGAGGTCAAAAACGATGAGTCAATTAAAGCTAATTGGTTTCCTCCTATCGGACTTGTCCAGTACCTACAAAGTCAAATCTAAACATTACTTCCTGAGAGAGTAATTCCTCCATTAATCATCATCAGCGAATGCTTATGAGCCTACACACAACGTGGTGCCACAGCTGGTCTCCTTAGGATGGCTCCTTAATCTGTGACACCTTTGGCTTAGGCCAGTGGGTATTTTGCATTATGTCTTTACTTGAAGGAGCCAGATCTGTGAACTTGGGTTGTTAAGTCTGTGTGTTTGTGCCCATCTGGCACTTGCTTCCCACAGGTTGTTCTCAAAGTTCCCTAGAGGTATTCCTCTTGGCTATGGAGTCAAAGGGAGACCACAGACAGGGCAGGGGAATTAATTGCATGCAAATTCTGGGTGTGCATGGATTCAGGTACATTTCTGGGCAAATGGTTCACATCTGGCAGCACTTGACTTCTGTGACAAGAGTATTTCTGTGAAAATATATCCTCATTCTTCAGAAGAGTGTTTTGGGGACTTGGTGTGGGTGATATCAGAGAATACTCACTGTATCAGATGTTCTGAATGTCAGGCGCTTTTTTCACTGACTTTTCTTTTTTCTTAGAAAATACCTCACGTCTCTTACTTTTGAATTTTTTCATTTATCATTTTCTTTATCGCTTTTAGTGTTTCAATCTTAAGTGTCTAACTTGCCTTGTGTTTAGAAAATATATAAAATGGTCAGCTGAGCATGTCATGCCCACCACATAAACACTTCCAGATATATTCATGTTATTTAACAAGAAATTTAGAATTCTCTTTTCTATTCTGCCGTCAACTCTCTAGTGAATATCCCTGTCTAATCTTCATGATGCTTTTCTAAACACTCAGTGTGACAGGACATTTTATACTATTATAGTAAATATTTTACAATTTCTGGCAAAAACTCCACAATCCTAGATAGTTACTATAATCACAGCTTAACAGATCATATTCAACAGTATTTTGTGTTGTATTTATTCCAAAGTCCTAGCATATAACCCTTAACAGGTGGACATTGCTCCCAAAATAATGTAATGATAATCTAAGGTGTCTCAACTTATTTATCCAAATTGAGCCACTTGATATGCCTTTCTACTGCAATAAAACCAATTATTATAGGTTAATTTGGTCTTGGTCTTTAAAAATAATTAAAATCAAAAATGCTTTTTAAACATCACAGTAACAGTTATTTGTAGATTGAAGTCTATGCATGTTTCAGTGTGATTACTTTCTTATCAGTCATTACTAACAGCTGCTATTTCTGTGTGTGAAAATCCAAGTATAGCCATTTGTCCTGGTGAAATTTGAGAACATTTTAATGAATAATAAGAAGAAAGTAGTTTTGAAAGACCAGAAGATAAGATTTGGAACATTTGATCTGGTTTGTGATGTAAAACTTGAGCAATGGTTTCATCTCAGAAGGCTCTTGAGTTCAGGACCCAGAGCTGACCTGTGTTATCTAAGGTCCTGACATCATGACCCATGTATTGTTATTCTAAATACCACAGCTGGCAGTGAGGATTAGACAATAGCATTTCTACAAGAAACTCAAAGTATAAGTAATTAGATGATGAAAAAATTCTGAGTGCAAGTTAATGAATACTTAAAAAGAGGACTGCTGATTTAGAATGTGGGTAAGTCATATGGGATGCTCAGGGTAAAGGGCAAAGATCTGAATTTTGTCCATATTTCCCATGCTTCCTTAAATCATCTAAGTGAAAAGCTTCTTCTTCTTTTTTTTTTTTTTTTTGGTACTAAGGATTGAACTCAAGGGCACTTACCCACTGAGCCACATCCCCAGCCCCTTTTTATATTTTATTTAGAGACAAGGTCTCACTGAGTTGCTTAGCACCTCACTTTTGCTGAGGCTGGCTTTGAACTTGAGATCCTCCTGTCTAAGGCTCCCAAGCCACTGGGATTACAGGCATGTGCCACCACATCTGGCAAAGAAAAAAACTTTTTATTTGTGTATCAGACCATAACAGGGTGGTGATAACTTACATTAGGTTTTGTCTTAAAAATGTTACAGTAGTAAAGTTTGAATCCTCCACATTATTTGATATGGAAAAATAATATGATTTAATTATATATTTAATTATTGATATTAGACCAAGAGAGACTATTCTAGAACTAAACAAAAATTTGGGGGACTATAATTTTCAGAAGCAATTCCTCAGGTATTTCAGAATAATTCTGAGTGCTTTTCCAAATACCATTCTTGATGTATTTATACAAAGACTAAAAAAAAACAACTGTGTTTGTGCATGTGTATATGTGCACCCATATACACTCAAGCCCCCTAAAGAAAATGCTTTGAATTAGGGGCAATTGTAGACTCACTTTCTCACCTCCTTGTCTCCTCTGATAAGACCTCTAATACTTATCATGAAGTCTTTGTGGCTATGGTAACAGGAGAGGCAGGAGAAAATTGTGGAAAATGTTTCAATAATTTATTGGTGTATAATCTCTTAGGCAGATTATTCTACTGGCTCTTCAGAACTTTCTGTATTCTAATTACATTTAGAATAAATGTCATCTCTCCTTACTTCTATGTTTCAAACTTGCATTCTTTTTTGTTAAGGTGATAACTTAACAAAAAGAAGAAATTTACCAAAGACAATTGATATAGGATGAACACATTTAATGCCTTTTAAAATATGATAAGTTCAAGATATAAGCTTGATATTTACCTAAAGGAAGATGTCTAATGGGAATTGTGAATGGGAGACAGAAACTTAGGACCAGATACAAGCTTATATTCATGAATCTTTAGTTTTCAGGTATCGACCAGATCATCCAGTATGGAAATATTAATAATATGAGCTCAATGACTCCCAGAGAAACCAGAAATAAGTCCACATACATATAGTAAACTTATTATCAAAGATGCCCAGATTAGTCAATAGGGTAAGGACAGTCTCTCTGATAAATGGTGCTGGCAAAATTGTATATTCACATGCAAAACAGTAAAATTTGACCTTAGCTTATACCACACACAAAAGCCAATGCATTTAGACTTAAACTTATAAAACCCTTAGAAGAAAACCTAAGGCACAAGCTTCATAACAGTAGGCTAGGCAATGATTTCTTAAATATGACGCCAAAACACAGGCAGCAAAAGCAAAACTAAACCAGAGGAGCATCATCAAACTAAGTTTCCAGCCCAGCAAAGGAAACATATTGAAAAGACAACCTGCAGAAGGGAAAAAACTATTTTAAACCATACATATTATAAGGGGTTAATACCCAAAACATGTAAGGAATTCATACACTTTAATAGCAAAGAAAAAAACACAGAAAGTTGATTTAAAGATGGGCAAAGAGTCTTGAGTAGATATTTCTTCAAAAGTGAAATACAAATGGCTAACAGGTATATGGGCAAATACTTAAGATCACTAATCATCAGCAAAATACCAATCAAAACCATATTGAGATCTCATCTCTTACCCCACAGGATGGCTACTATTTAAAAAAATAGGAAGCCAGGTACAGGGACACACACCTGTAATCCCAGTTACTCAGAAGGCTGGGACAGGAGAATTGCAAGTTCAAGGCCAGCCTGAACTTACTGAGCAACTTACTGAGACCTTGCCTCAAATTAAAAAAAAAAAAAAAAGGAGGCGAGTGTGGGAATGTAGGTCAGTGGTAGAGTGCCCCTGGATTCAATCCTCAGTACCATAATATAATATAATATAATGACATAATACAATATAATATGACATGTTGACCAGAATGTGGAAAAATTGAACTCATGTTGGTGAGAATGTCAAATGGGTTAATATGCACTATGGGAAACAATACAGAGGGTCCTTAAAAAATTAAAAATTGAACTACCATAAGATTCAGCACTCCCACTTTTTTGCTATTATCTAAAAGAACTGAAATCAGGATCTTGAAGAGGTGTTTCACTCCCATGTGCATTGCCACACTATTCACAATGGTCAATATGTTGAAAGAACTACATATCCATTGCTGAAAGAACAGATAAACAAAGTGTGATTTATGCATAGAGGGATACATTGTTCCACTTTAAAGAGGAATGGAACTGCTGGGTGCAGTGGTTACACACCTGCAATCTCAGCAACTCAGGAGGCTATGGCAGGAGGATCTAAGTTCAAAGCCAGCCTCAGCAACTTAGTGAGGACCTCAGCAACTTAGGAAGACTCTGTCTCAAAACAAAATAAAAGGGTTATGGGTGTAGATTAATGGTAGTGTGTTCTTGGGTTCAATTTCCAGTACCAGGATTTTTTTAAAAAGGGGTGGGGATGGAATTCTGGTACATGCTATGTGACTGAATCTTGAAAACATCATGTTGAGTGAAACAAACAAGGCACGAATGAACAAATACTGCATGATTCCACTTATATGAGCATCTAAAATAATCAAATTCAATGGTGGAAAGTACAATGGTGAGCGCCAAGGACTAAGGGAAGGGGAAGTGTTGCTAATTGATGGGAAAAGAGTTTCAATTATGAAAGATAAATAAGTACTAGAGATCTGCTGTATAATACTGTACTGACAGTTAACATGTTATACACTTGAAATTCTAACAGGTTCAATCCCATGTTAAATATTCTTACCACAATAAAAAAAAATTGACACTGTCTAAATTAGGAAAGTTTAGAAATAGTACCAAAAGCATGGTGTATTAAGGCCAAATAAAATATACCAGAAGGAATAAATGTGTGAAATCTGATGCCCAGGAGTTCAAAGTGTTTGCTATAAGGAGAAAGATTAGTGAGGGCAGAGGAGAGCTGCTTTTCTTCATTATGGTCTTCTATTGGTTTTCTTTTGCTGCTGTTATAAATTACCACAAACTTGGTGGTGTAAAACACCACCCATTGATGTGTTCACAGCTCTGTAGGCCAATATTCTGGGCACGGTGTGACTAGAGTCTCACTGGGCTGAAAACAAAGGTTTTTGACCAGGCTTGTGGTTCTCATGTGGGATTAGGTTCCTCTTTCAAGCTCACTGTTTTGGCAGAATTTACCTCCTTTTGTTTTGGGGATTGAGGTCCTTGCTGGTTGTCAGCTGCAGCCTGCTTTCAGCTTCTAGAGGCCACCTGCATTCCCTGTCACAACATCCCCTCCATCCTCAAACCAGCATGTTGAATTCTTCTTATTCTTCAAATCTTTAGGACTTTATCCTCTCTGAAAGGCTTATGTGATCAGATCAGGCCCAACAGGATAATTTCCTTTTGGCCATAAAAAGTAATGCAATCATGGAAATAACACCATAGCACAGTGACCATGGTAACCCATCATAAATTCTACCCATCACAAATTCCTTTGCTCTTGTTCATTTTTTTTATTACTTTAATAATAAGAATTAATTACAAAAAAAAAGTCAACACAAATAATTAGGTGGCATCAAAGAATGCATGTCACCAAAATTCTGCAGTGATAAGCAATTATCCTGGGATCCATCCATATGCCACAGAGTGAATGCTACAAATTACATATTGTGAAACAATATTTACTCTGGTATTTTGCAGATTATTTGCTTCATTTTTTAAAACAGAATCCTCCTTTATCAACCTTATCTAAATGTCTGGCTATCAAATGAAGATATTAGAGGAAAGATCCCCTCTTCATTAATCAATACATAAAATCAGAAAATTTTAAATGACCCAACTGATAAATGAAGTGCCAGGAACTTAAAAATAAGATAAAATAGGAGGTTATAATGAGAAGTTGGAATTAGGAAGGGTAAGTATCATTGGAGACACTTACGGACATAAGGTTAGAATGTACTATGGCCATGAGGTGAAGTTGGAGATGTAGATCACTGGAGTGGAAAGAGTCAAAATGGTTCATTGATATAAATACTGAAATTAGGAAAGAACAGATAAAAGAAAGCAGGACCTGAACAGAAAGCTACCATGGAAGCTAAAGAAAGAGAAAGTATCAGGAAGGAGAGATATGCTCCTGTGAAAGAGGAAGAGGAGGATTATTAAGTGCTTCTGTTCACACTAACTCAACCCTATCAGGTTAACAAGGTACCAAGGTATCAGGTACAATCTGACAAGAGAAAAAGGGATATTTAGACACTCTAAGTAATTTCACTAAGATCATACATTTATCACGTGACAGATCTAGGGCTGCCAAAAACTTCTGATTGCAAATCCAGTAAAAAATCAACACCAATTTTATTGAAAAGCTCTTTCATCCCAGATGAGAAAATGGGCAGAGGAACAAAAGCTAAGAATCTTTTCAGGAAATGCAAGAAAAATAAGCCATTCTTAAAAAATAAGACCCACACTGTACATAGGTTTTGTCTTCTAATTGAAAGCTGCCTCAATTCATGCTTCTCTAATGAGGTGCCATATAGTCATGCCTGAAATAACTTTGGATAATGAGACAACTTCCATTAATCTACTTATGAAAGAGTCTGTTCATTAATTAGGCTGGACAGCACAAAAGCAAAAACAATGACACTTCTGTTTCGGAGTGTCAGCCAGAATCTAATTAGAAATTAGTGGCTGAAAAGACTCAAATATTTCCACTTACATTGATACTGGCCTAAAGTACTCTGGCATGATTATAAATCATTTCACGTGTGAGACAGCTTTGTGGGGTGGGGAATAGGTGGTAGACTGCACATCAAGGTCAGGGCCAGCTTTCAGACAGTCTCCTTTAGGAGGAGGTTACTGAAAACGTAGAGCCACTTACAATCACTACCTCCCTTTTCCCTATGTTCTTTTCCCTCCTCCCTTCCTTACACACACAAAATCATAGAATTGCTTACAAATCTGTAGGCTCTTGTATTTTTTAATTTAGGTGGGGTTTATTCCTTCCAAATTCTAGCCAATGAAACAGTTAAGTCTTGCCCATCCCCAAAACAAAAAGCTATCCCTGAGAAGTCCATCGGTGACATTTCTACACACTCATTTTTTTCAAATTCATGGAAGGCAGGAATGATTTCTCAGAGGCAAGAAGAAAGGAATAACTTAAATGACTTCAAAGAGCCACTGAGTACATTCATGTTTAGGAGTAATCCTTTGAGGAAGAAACACTTCATATTACCAATTCTCTTTAAATAATTTTTACAACTTTAATTGCCCCTTCTCCTGGAATATGCCTCATACTATTTCTTTCTCTTTCAGTTCCACGTTTTCATAGCTTTGTGGAGTCACATTCTATGCTTAACACTATTTTCTTTTTTTTTTTTTTTTTGGTTCCAGGGATTGAACTCAGGGGTACTCGACCACTGAGCCACATCCCCAGCCCTATTTTGTGTTTTATGTAGAGACAGGGTCTCACTGAGTTGCTTAGCGCCTCGCAACACTGTTTTCTAAAGAAGCTTCACTAGGTCTAGTTGTTAGCCATTCACCTTGAAATCTCAGGATGATACATCACTGTTTTAACTTAAATCCCATTACAGAGTCACTATAAATTGATATAGATAGAATCTCTTAGGAAGGAAGTGAATTATCCTGCAATAATTTACTTCTTTCTAAAAAAAAAAGTGAAATATAAAGTTTCTAACTTTGATCAATATAAATGCATATTTAATGAATAAAAATAATGACTGAAATGGTAGTGAATTGGTAGTTTTGTGTTCATTATTGTCATGAACTAGAAATTTACCTAAAGGATTGCCCACTGATCATTTTCTACCATCATTGTGGACCCAGCCTCCACTTCATTCAGAAAACTGGAAGTCGCCTATTGTAAGTAGTGGTAGCAGAAGGAAAAAGTTGTATCAGAAAAGGAAAGAGATTAACACGGTCCAAGGAGACAGTGAAAAGTTGAGAAATTGCTCAGAGAGAATGAGACAAATGAGAGAGACAGAGAGTGACACAGAATGTGTGAAGCAAAACTAACTCAAACCGAAGTGTTAAATTTGAAATCTAAGTCTATGTAAAACTTTAATTCCTAAATATTATCGTGAATTTGAAAAAACATGCTATAATGGAGAGTTAGCATACAATGCTTCACCTTTTCTGTCCTGCTCAACTTCTTAAGCAAGTATCAACTTGATGTTATTATTTACTGATATGTATTTTTCTGCTTCCCAATGTTTTATACATGGAGAGAGTTCAGGTTAGAAAAGCAGTATGAACTATGATGTTAGAATATAACATGTGAATTGTAATCCCTAACACAACCAGCATAACAGGGAACTAAATGACACAATAAATAACAGCATTCAGAAGAAGAAAATTATGAAGAAACAGAGGAACAGAAAGACAAAAAAATTAGCAAATGGCAGGTAATAATCCCATCTAATGTAATTATTAAGTGCAGGTAGATTAAACCCTATAATCAGAATGAAAATAACTGAATTTTTAAAAAATGTTGTCTACAGGAATGAATCAGACATAACTTTCCTATGTTCATGTATAAATAAACACAACCAGTGTAACTCCACATCATGTACAACCACAAGAATGGGAAATTATACTCCATGTATGTAGAATATGTCAAAATACACTCTACTGTCATGTATAACTAAAAAGAACAAATTTTTTTAAAAAAAATGTTGTCTCCAAGAAATGCACTGTACGTTTGAGACAAATAGGTTGTAAGTAAAAGGACAGAAAATGTATGCCAAAAGCAAGCTTCAGTAGCTGCACTCATATCTGACAAAAAAGCCTGGAACTCTATACTTATTTCACAACTAACCCTTGTCACTATCTCAGGCCCTGGAAACCCCCATTCTGATTTTTGCCTCTGTGATATTGAATAAGTACTTTATTTAAATAGAATCATACAGTACTTCACCTTTGGTGATAGGCTTACTTGATTTAAGATGCCCTCAAACATATCCATGTTTTTACATATGAGAGGATTTCTTTCCTTTTAAAGATGAAAAAAATATTCTACTGTATGTTTATGCCACATTTTCTTTATCCATTCATTCATCTATAAACATTTAAGTCATTTATACATATTGGTCACTATAAATAGTGCTGTAACAAACATAAGAGAGCAAATACCATTTTCAGGTTTCTATTTTAATTCTCTTGGATACATACCAAGAAGCAGGATTGCTAGGTTATATGGTAATTCTATGTTTAAGTTTTTGAGGACTCTCCATAGCACCCACTCTACTCCATTAAACATCCCCAACAGCAGTGAACAGGAGTTCCAGTTTTCCACATCCTTGTCAACTCTTGTCATCTCTCTTTCTTTTCCTGAAGGTTAGTGATGTTGAATATCTTTCCATATACTTAATGGCCATTTGCATGTCTGCTGGAAGCCATCTGTGAGCTGTGTGTGAACTGAGCGATGTTCAATGCTAGAGCCAGTTAGGCAGGGAAGTTGCTGTCTTGGGAACTCTCAGGCACAAACTCCCAGGTGCAAGAATGCCCACTTCAAGCTGGCACCCTGACCTGCTCACAGCTCAAGCTCAAACACGGCCCAGAAATGGGAGAAACCCACCAAGAACCACACCAAGAAGCAAGCACCCAGACAAGACTCCTCCCACACTGAAACCTTATACCTACCAATCCCTTTTGATCTGTATGGCTATAAATAAAGCAAGTGCTGGGCTTCTTGGTTAAAGCTAGACCCTTCTGGTGGGCTCAACTGGCCACTCACCTGCTTTAAAAATATTCTTGCTTTTTGTTTTTATTTTCTGATATATTTCTTTCATAACTTTTATTTCACAACTAACCCATACCTCCCGCGGATACCCATTCCCTCATCCATGTGGGACGTGAGCAATATATGTCTCCTTTGGAGAAATATCTACTCAAGTTCTTTGCACACTTTTTAGTATTTTTGTTATATTTCTGTTTTTTGCTATTGAGTTATAAAAGTTCCTTATATATTTTGGAAATCAGCTCCTTATCATATATATGATTTTCAATTATTCTTTGTTTTTTCTTTGGCTGTGCAGAGTCTTTTACATCTTTTAAAAGGATGTAGTTCTTTTGTCTAATTTTACTTCCATTTCCTGTGGTTCTGGTGTCATATTAAAAAAAAATCACTGTCTAGACTAATGTTATAAAACTTTTCTCTTACATTTTTTTTTCCGGGGATTTTTAGTTTCAAGTGTTTAGTCTACTTACATCCTCAAAAAGTTAATCACTGAGTTATCATAAGATCCAATAACTCCACTCCCAAATATTTACCCAAAAGAAATAAAAACATATATCCAGGTAAAACTTGTACATGAATGTTTACAGGAGCTTTGTTCATAATAGCCAGCAAGTGGAAACTCAAATATCCATCTGTTGACGAATGGACACACTAAATGTGACTTAGCCACATGAGGGATATTATTCAGCCATACAAAAGAATGAAGTACTGATATATATTACAAAATGGATGAATCTTGAAAATATTTATAATAAATTAAAGAAGTCAGATACAACAGTCACATGTTATATGATCCCATTAATATGCAATATCTGAAATAGGCAACTCCATGGTGACAGAAAGCAAATTAGTAGTTGCTGGGGACTGGTTTGGGAAAGAAGGAATAGAGAACAGCTTAATAATATGGTGATTTTTGGAGGTGATGAAATATTCTGGAATTAGATTTTGTTGATGACTACAGACTTTGTGAATATGCTAGAAAGCATTAGATTACACACTTAAAGGTATGAATTTTATGGTATATGTATTATGTCTCAATTTAAAAGTATCTGTAGTTCTGCTATAAACAAATATTGCTGAAATTTTTTTGGAAATTGAAATTGCTGTGTGTAGAGGAAACTGCCATACATTGGTACCTAGCATATTCCTAGCATTTTACATCTATTATTTTCTTCAGTATTTGCATTAGCACCCTTCAGTAAATAAATTGGCATTCCATGAGATAAGATAAATTGCCCAGCATCACATTATTAATATGTGAGGACTTGAATTTACTTAGTCCTTCTGATACAAATTTTCTATTACATACTGCCCCCAAATTTGTGTGGAGGCAAAGATATTTACAAACATAAGAGGCAAACATATTTACAGCATCTTATTTAGAATGGTAACAAAAGGTCTGTTTATTTGACAACGGTGAAAACCGAAGTAGACTGATAGGAGGTGAACAGCAAACCAAGTGAGGAAAGCCTGGTATTTTTGTTGTTGTTTTGGGTTTTTTGTTTGTTCGCTTGGCTTCGCGTCTTACCAAATCTCTTGCATTCAGATTGATGGTGGACAGAAGGGCGGAAAGACAGTAAAATTGAGGTGAAGGGCAGAACAAGAATATATATATTCATATATAGTTCAAAACCATTGTGCATTTGTCTACTGTGTTTCAACATCACCTGAATGAGTCATTATTATTATTAAAACTTTCATTTGGCACCTTGATGTCCCAAATGTTTTCCAATTGTCTTTTATTACTGCAGTATTCTGCTTTTGCAATTATTCACATTGTTTACTTGATCTGTTCTGTTCAATGAACAAAATGAATCATGACAAAGTCAAAGCAAAGCAAGGTCAGGTGTGAGTATGTGAAAGCTTAGTAGTCACAGACAGAATGTGATTTTGATTGGTACAGATGTCACAGGCAAACTAGGTATGTCTTATTACATGTTCATTCCCTTTGGATGTCTCTGGACAGTGAAAGTGATCAGTTGTGAACACAAGTGGGGGAAGACCTTTCAGCTCCCTTTCATATCCATTGAATTATGAACCATGTAAATCTATTACTTAGTCAATAACTGATTGAAAAAATTAATTTTGAAAGGGAAATTTTTAAAAAATGAGAAGATCTGGAAAAGGAATTAAAATCCCTTTGAAAGTGATTGCTTTTGTTCAAAACCAGGCTGTGGGTGTATAATGAGTGAGAAAAAGCATGAATGGCAAGGGCAATCATCCTGGCTCAAAACTGGAAAGGGCAGAATGAGAAGGGAGTTCAGCCAGTCAGGGGAAAAGACTTTTGAGGACAGAAGAGGCGCCCCCGACACCTCCCTCCACTCGAGGAATCCTGTGGAAAATGTAAAGAGCTATAGTCCCTCCTCTGCTTTTTACTTTTTAGAGAGAAATATATAGAATCCTGGCATGCTCGGAGCATGAACTGAGTTGAAAAAGGGTGTATAAAAACAAGCCTTCAAAGATTTCCCTGAAAATAGCAAGAAAGCAGACTGTAGACTGCCTTTCTGGGGCCAATGAAATCATAGTTTTAAAAAATTTTGAAAAGAAACCAACATATCATAGTGACTTCATAGTCAATGAATCTGTTGAAAGATAGAGATAGGATCCAGAAGGACTTAACTACAGAAAAAGGTGGTTAAGTCTATGAAATCTGAAGGCAAAATTTCTCAGTAGGAATCCAGGGGCTAAAATATAGTAACCAGCCAAATGAAGGACAATTTAATTTTGTAGGCTCTCTGTGTTTCAGTTTTAGAACTACCCTGGTTGTGTTAGGTTGGGAATAGAACAAGCCTTGTTGCCACTCGGATGGTGAGGCACGGTGTTAAAATGACCATCAGTTTAGAAGGTCCCTAAACATCTTTCTACAAGCACACAGCTCACATCTATTTTCATGGTTGTCTCAGATTGCTTTTCAGTCAGTTAAAGAACTACAAAGCCATAGTAACAAAAACAGCATGGTGGCACCAAAACAGACATGTAGACCAATGGTATAGAATAGAAGGCACAGAGACAAACCCATATAAATACAGTTATTTCATACTAGACAAAGGCACCAAAAACATTCACTGGAGAAAACATCGCTTGTTCAATAAATGAGTGCTGGGAAAACTGGAAATCCACATGTAGCAAAATGAAACTAAACACTTATCTCTCATCCTGCACAAAAATCAACTCAAAGTGGATCAAGGTCTTAGGCACTAGAATGGAGACCTTACGCCTAATAGAAGAAAAAGTAGGCCCAAATCTCTACCATGTTGGCTTAGGACCTGACTTCCTTAACAAGATGCCTAAAGCCCAAGAAATAAAATCAAGAATTAATCAATCGGATGGAATCAAACTAAAAGCCTTCTTCTCAGCAAAGGAAATAATTAAGAGTCTACATATGAGAGAAAATCTTTACCACACATACCTCAGATAGAGCACTAATTTCTAATCAATAAGTGGGCTAAGGAGCCAAACAAACACTTCAAAGAAGAAATATAATCAATCAACAAATATATGAAAAAATGTTCAACATCCTTAGCAATGAAAGAAATGCAAATCAAAACTACTCTAAGATTTCATCTCACTCCACTCAGAATGGCAATTATCAAGAATATAAGCAACAATAAATGTTGGTGAGAATGTTGAGAAATTGTATATTCATACATGGTTGGTGAAGTTTCAAATTTCATGGTTGGTCAAGTTTGGAAAGCAGTATGGAGATTCCTCAGAAAACTTGGAATGGAACAACCATTTGACCCAGCTATCCCACTCCTCAGTCTATATACTCAAAGGACGTAAAAACAGTATACTACAGTGACACAGGCATTTCAATGTTTATAGCAGCTCAATTCACAATAGCTAAAATGTGGAACCAAACTAGATGCCCTTCAATAGATGAATGAATAAAGAAACCGTGGTATATATAAACAATGGAATATTACTCAGCCTTAAAGAAATTGTGGCATTTGCCAGTAAATGGATGGAACTAGAGAATATTATGCTAAGAGAAATAAAGTAATCCCCAAAACAAAGGGTGAATATTTTCTCTAATATGTAGACACTAATTCACAATAAGGGGGGGGGGGTGGAGAAAAGAGGTAATTTGGACTAGACAGAGGGGACTGAAGGGAGGGGAGGGGGTATGTGGGTTTGGAAGGACAGTGGAATGAATCAGACATTATTACCCTATGTGCATACACGATTACACAACCAGTGTAATTCTACATCATGTACAACCAGAAGAATGAGACATTATGCTCCATTTATGTATGATATGTCAAAATGCATTCTAATTAGAATTTTTTAAAAAGTAAAAAAAGAACAATTGAGAACATTAAATATTATTGCTCTAATATCTATCATTTTATAAAAAATATATTATCCACAATTGCAAATTATGATTAACATTATATTAATTGGAAAAGCATAATATTAAACAGTGAGCTATTAGTTCTGCTCAGTTTGCTTTATTCCCTGTGTACTGTCTTACTCATGAGGCCCAGCTCACCTCCACACCTGAGCCCAGAAGCCAGACAGAATCTAAAGGATACTCATTGACCTCACATACCCTGACCCTTTAAAAACCCCCAATCGCAGTTGATGACAATGATCCCAAAAACCTATAGGTGAAGTGACTTTTTAAGGATCATCTGCCTATATGGCAACATTTGAACAGCCAATTATTTGAGTTAAATAAATTAATGCCTTTAAAAGTATTTGCTTCAAATTAAAAAAAAATAAGCTTTGTTTGCTGTTCCTGAAGGCAATTCCATGTGTTTTTATGATTAGTAATGAAATGTCTTTGAAAGAAAACTACATCTAACAAATAAGGAAATGGCTGAAGATTGAATTTTACTAGGCTTAGCTTTTTTCCCAAACAGCATATATTTGAATGCACAGATGCTCCCTGACTTATGAGGGTGTTGCACCCTGATAAACCTACTGTAATTTAGAAATGTCATAAGTTGAAAATGCATCTAAAGCACCTAACCTACCAAATGTCACAGCATGCCATAGTACTTTAGACATGCTTGGAACATTCCCATAAGCCTACAATTAGGCAAAATCATCTAATGCAAAGCCTATTTTATAAAAATTTGTTCAAAATACTACTTTCAGAAAATTAAAGGAAATTACTTCAAGCAGTTTTCACTGATTTTTTGTTTGTTATATTTTACTTTGGGGTTAAAAATGTTTATTTTTGTCAGGAGTGTCTTTAGTGAGCATTATATTTCATATGCAGGTATATTTATTGACCTAAAATCAAAAGTTTTCAGGTAGGAGAATATTTAATGCCAACAGTGTCAGAAGCAGAGAGTTACCAAGTAGGTCTCTGGATGTGCCTCTCCTCAGTGGGGAGAAAATATCATTCTGGCAACTGCTGCTCTTGACCTTGATATTCAAGGTCAGAAGTCCCAAAGGTATTCATTCCACTCTTCAAGTTGCTCTGTAGCAAAACGATCTATGGCTTTCATTATTAATAAAGCTATTAGTCATAGTACAGATGCATCTTGGACAGATTAATTTTAAGGTATAAGCCCTGAATCCCACAGATTGCATATGTTCGTAAGATGAGAGAAGAATTCACTAAGCCTAACCCATGAATATTTCCTTCTAGCTGTGATGACAAAAAAAAAATACTCAAGAAAAAGTTGAGCTGTATCATAACTATGTTCTAAACAAAATAATACAAGAAAATGAAGGTAACCTTTTTCCCTGGTTATCATCCCTCCAGAATTTTTCTTCCCATTTTAATTACTTTTCTAGTAATAACTTTCACTCAGATTTGTAGAATACATATACAAATGATAGACAATTCAGAACTAGAATGAGGAATAGATTTTATGACTTGATTTTGGACAACTGGATAGTTATATAGAATGATGGAGATACGGGTAAGTCATTATCTTCTTAAAATCACCACACAACATAAAAACAATATGTTTCCTATATAAATATAACTTTAAACAAGACTTGCTGCCTGTGCTTCCAAGCAAATTGTCTCTCAAATACTCCTAAGTAGCTATTCTGAAGCTACTACTGCTCCCTTGTTAACCCAGGTATATAATTTACCATTTTCTAACATCATGTTCCCTAGAAGGATTTGTAAAGTATCAACTACATAGGAGAACAGAAGAGAGTCAAGTCTTGTTCCTGATTAAAGAATTTTGAAATCTCACCAGAATATTCAGGAACGAAACGCAGCTGGAGCTGCAATCTAACCAACTCCAAGTTCAGAAATATTTCCAAAGTTGGAACCTCTTCATAGTGAAATGATGTTATACATTGTTTCCTGGAGTTCTACTCTTTTGTTCTTTTTTTCTCATATTCTCTTTTCCTCTAAATTTTGCAAAATGATCTCTTGGCATAGGTCCATACTTCATATAATCCTTTTGGAAAATTCTTAACTATTATTCAGTATAGCCTGCAGAGAAGCTGCTTAAATCAAGGAAAAAAATGCTTAAATTTTACCAATGAAGAACTGAAGATAAATAATACTAATCCTCTATAAATAATAATTAAAATAATATCAGTGTAACGTGTGTGGAATGCTTCATTTATGTCAGGTAATATGCTCGCAATGCTATCATATGAGGACAGATTTACCCAGGAAAAGACAGTGGAGAGGATAAGAAGGCAAGTAGGTATTACAGCAAGCAAGAATGTCATATGCAAGGCTCTGAAGGCATTAGCTCCTATGTCACATCAGAAAACTACAAACAATTTCGTATGTCCAGAGTGCATTACATTATAGACAAAGTTGCAATTTATGAAGAAGGAATATAGGCAGTACATATTTATGCTTACAAATACACAAAATACACTTAAAAGTCAAAAGAAATTAGCACTAGCTTACCAAGGGAAAAATAGTGTTAATCTATGGTAGATAGGAAACTGTCATTTAATATTCAATCATATTATTTCAATTAAAATGAATAAAAGAACTCAGTGAGATATGTCATCATTATTACTTCTGCCATACCCTCAAAATAAATTTTCTAGGAAAAGGAGAATCATATACTAGACAACAGGGAAACCAGTCAGAAGGATGGGAATAAGTCTAAGGCAACAAGAAATAGGATAACTAGGAATATGTTCAATAATTGTTGATTTTCACACTGAGCGCCCAGCTGTGTTTAGTGCCCATTCATGTGTAGAGTTTTTTTTTCCCCATAATTGACTGGCAACCTTGATATCACAGCCAGTAAGTAAACTCACTGGATATGGATCAAGAATAAGGATGTGTGTATGTATGGGGCTGGAAAGAGAGGAGCGGTAACAAATAACCATAGGATTTTTTATTGGTTAAGGAAGTGAAAACAGGAGAGGATTGATGAATTCAGTGAGCAAGGACTAAATTCTAAAGATGATAAGGTACAGATATTGTGAAAATTAAGGAAGGAAAGAGCTGGAAGGAGGAAGTCTTAGCAAGAGAGACAAAGTTTAGTATTTCATAAGGATACTTGGTTGGTCCCAAAATATGAAGAGCCATGAAGGAAAAATTTAATAGGATTGAGTGGCTAAAGAAACTTTGAGTCTACAATGGCCAAATTGGATGTGGCTTGGACAGATGAGTTACATATCTTGATGTTAGGATTTGGGATTTCTGGTTCATGAGGTATGTGCTTCACATTGGTGAAGAGGTGTGCTCTACACTGAACTGGAGCAAATCCATCTGTGCCTCTCATTGACCATGAGAGGACACAAGCATTTCATTCATGAAGGTCCTGAAGGAGAAAATCAATACTTCTAATGGAATATAGATTAATGAGTAATTAGTTGTGATAGTTTCAGGGAAGGTTTGCCATGTGAAGCCAGTCTTGAAGTTTAAGTAGGAATTCAACTGGCAGAAAAAATACTTGGGACAAGCATTCCATCCTGAGAGAAGAGGAAACACAGAGGCCTGGATTTCAGTTCTTTAGTTTGTTCATTACTTTGCTCAAAAGTTGTTCTGCCAAAGGCTGATATGCAGATGCTAACACACAATAAGGGAGGCAATAGAAGTTCATTTGATTAGACAAAGGGGAATGAAGGGAAGAGAAGGGAAATGGGAATAGGAAAGACAGTAGAATGAATCAGTCATAACTTAACTGTGTTCATATATGAATACACAACCAGTGAAACTCCACATCACATACAACCACAAGGATGGGATCCTAATTAGAATAAGTTATACTCCATGTATGTATAAATGAAATACACTCTACTGTCATGCATATCTAAAAAGAGCAAACAAAAAATGCAAAAAAAAAAACTGAGTTCTGAAAATTGCTGTTTAAATCTGGTATATTAGCTATTCTGTGACTTGTATTTTCATCCCAGCAGATTCATCATTTCCTTCAGGGAGTATATGCTAATGTAAATAAATTGGCACTTGTGAAATTTATTTTCTTCATGTTTTAATTATTTTTATTTATTTACTTCCTGTATAAAAGAGAAAATAGCCCAGCCATTTTGAGGATGAATGCCTTAAAGTGACTTCAAATTTTATAATGAGCATATTGTAAATATAATTCAAAAATGATTAGCATTTACATTCATTTTGCTTTTGGAAATTCAATATCCAAAAAGTTCCTATAGAACTTGATGGAGGGAGTTGTTCAAATGTCCCTGGGGTGAGATTTTATAATGTATAATACAAGAGAAACTGGTGTATATAGTTTGGGAACCTGCTGGTAAGTTGGCAGGCCAAAATAATTAGGAACAGCCACCTCCAACAACTATATAAACCAAGAGAAATCACAGGATGATTGGGGCTCCTATTCCAATATGGGAGAGTAGGAAATATCCGCTGAGACCATTTTTTAAATATCAATTCTGCATACAATTCTTAGACATTCCATTTCAGAGCTAAAGCTTTTCATGATCATAAATGTAAACAAAGTCGTGTGCTGTATGACATTTCGGTCAGCCTCATACATCAGATGAAGGCAGTTCCACCATATCATGCTGGAGTGGACACCCCTCTTGTTTCATCACTCACACTGTTGTGGCGTCACGGAACCTACTTCACTGTAAATCGTATAAAGGCACATATAATTAAGGCCATGCACATAACCCTCAATAATTAGGATAAAAACTGTTACTGGTGTTTCTGTATTTACTATTCTATACGTTTTATCATTATCATAGAGTATACTCCTACTTATTAATGAATACATATATGAATACACAACCAGTGAAAAAATTTAAAAAAAATTAACTGTGTTAAAATAGCCTCAGGAAGGTGCCTCAGGAGGGATTCAAGAAGAAGGCATCATTATCATAGGAGATGATAATTCCACTCATGTTATTGCCCCTGAAGACCTTCCCACATGACAAGATGTGGAGCTGAAAGAGTGATGCTGATGATCCTGACTTTCTAGGCCTAGACTATGTGTATGTTTGTCTTAGTATTCAACAAAAAAAATTCCAAAAATAAGAAAATTGAAATTTCTAAACCATTTTAAATAAGCTATACCTTACAGACTCCACGTGCAGTGAGTTATATTGTGTAGGTTTGTATCAGCATACTCCATGATGTTTTCACAAAGATGAAATCATGCTATGTTGTTGAGTCAGACATAACTAACTGTAAATCCCAAATTAGTAACCCAGTTATAGAATTATCAGACGTATTCTTTGCTCTGATCTCATTTGACACTTAAGCTATGTGTTAATAATAAAACAGAAAAAAATTAATTTTCTTTGCCACTTCATACAAATTGTTCCTTGCTGTGGGAAAGTAACCAATTAGAATCAATTTAAAATTGCATTAATAATTTTCAGACACGCTGTGCAGATTCATTCCATGTACTTGAAGTTATTTAACTTCGTCCTCATGCTCTTTGCTTCTCCACTGCGAAATGAGCTCATTCCCAGACATCCTCCAAGACAGTGATTGATACCCCAGGTGAAAGGAAACCCAGAAGATGAAGATCAAGTTTCTGCCTCAGTGCACTTTAGAGTTTAACCAGGAGAAGGTTATCATGAACTGGGTAGACAGGGAAACAGAAGTGCTATCTAGAAGTAATGTGTATGGAAATGAGGAGGAAGAGTTGTTAAGTCCAATGATTAAAGGTCAGGAAAGATTTCAAGGAGAGGAGGTCTGTTAAGTCAGATTAAGGATGGGTGTTTTCAGCTAATGAAAAGGAAAGAGATGGCTCAGGCTGCCAGGAGAGCTTTAGTTAAGGATAGACACCTTAAAATATAGACAATATTCAGAAAATCATACGTGATGCAATCTTAGGCTAAGACTATACATACCAAGGAAGCTGTTATGTTCTTAAAAGATTATTGAAATTTAGCTTGATAATATGTCAGGAAGGAACTTGAATGAATTTCTAAGGAATGTAGACTTAAATATAGTTGCTCTAAATTAACCATATCATCCTGGAGTACAGGATGCTAAGGATCATTTCACAACTGGTAAATTATCCTCTGAATAAAAGTTTGTGTTTTATGACTTAGAAGTTGATTTAAGTCAAAAAGAGCAAGACCTGAGAACAAATTCCATGTTCTAATAACTGACTAAAACAAGCAGCTACCTGCTTTGCTTTGTGAAGTTTTAGGTGTGGTTATAAAGCAACAAAGTCCTAAGAAAGTTCACTTAGATAAACTCCAGATTAAGATTTTTATACATGAATATCGTATTTTCTCCTACAGAGTCACTTTCTTAAGAGGCATCCTGATGCATCATTGATGAGACTTAAAATCTATGGCTTCAATGATTTGGATTGTCTAGTTTGGATAATTTCAGCGGGCTTTAGGGTGCAGGCGTTATCCCAAGTTGGCTGGTACCTGGGCCTGGGATGATTATGATTGCTTTGTTGAGAACAGACTAGGAAGAACAAGAATAGAAACAGGGCATGTATTCTAGGCTATAGCATAAGTGAGATTGATAGCAGTAAAGGTAGTTAGAGGTGGCAGTTTTCTAAACATTTTGAAGGTAGAGCAAAAAGGATTTGCTGACAGACAGGTTCAGGTATAGATGATTTGAGTTGACTCCAAATTTTGTAAACTAAGGATAGAAAAGAATGGAGGTGTTGACTGAGATAAGGAAGGCAGCAGATGGTACAAATTTGCATAATATTGGGTTTCCCCAAAACCTTTGGGTGTGTATACTTATATGGAAGGTGATACACAGAATCAAGAATGAGGGAGTAGAGGATGCGAGAGGGAGTAGAGGATGCGACAGGTAGTGGAGTTTGATCCCAATGGTATCTCTCAGTACACACTGACTACTTCCCAGAACTTTCTGGAATATGGAAATATTTAGCCACCAACTCTATTAGTTGAAGGTTGATGTTAGGATCATTCACTTCTAGAATCCTCCAGAGCACAGAATAAACAAGTTGGTGTTGCACTGGAAAAGGTGGAATTGAGAAAATATGTGGCACCCACTTGGGATGGGCCACTGTGAATACAAAGTCAGAGCTTGAGATCACATAGAAATCTATGGTGGGTAGACAGGATGCACTTGCCAGCATCTGAGTCCTCTGCTACACAAAAGAGAGCAGAAGAACACTATGGATACATTAGATTTGAGATCTATATCAAATGCAGAGGTCAAGTGGGTGGTGGAATAGTCAAGTTTTAGTTCAGGAGAGAAGTCTGGAATGGAAATCTGAGTTTAAGAGTTATCAGCATAAAGAGAGTATTTATAGCTATGGGTGTGGATGAGATCAGTCTCCAAGGGAATGTATGCAGAGAGAGAGAACAAAGACTGAATGCTGGGCCGGGCATGGTGGTGTGATCCCAGTGGCTCAGGAGGCTGAAGCAGGAGGATCAGGAGTTCAAAGCCAGTCTCAGCGACTTAGCAAGACCCTAAGCAACTCAGGGAGACCCTATCTCTAAATAAAATATTTTTTGAAAGGGTTGGGGGTGTGGCTCAGTGGTTAAGCACCTCTGGGTTCAATTCCTGGTACCAAAAAAATAAAAAAACACTGAATGCTGGGACAGTCCAAAATTAAAACATTGAGAAGAAAAAGAGGAATCAGCTCACAGAGCTGAGCAGTGACCAGCAGAAAACAAACCTGGAGAGTATGTAAAAGAGACATCCTTATACCAAGGATGGAAGAGATCACCCAGGTCAAATCCTGTTTACAGGTAGAGGAAGATAAAACAGATCTGCAATTGCAGGGTCACTGATAACCTCCAGGAAACTATCCAAGTTTCCTAATTTAAGTAGATATTTCCTTACAGTAATTCAAACATCAGTAAACAAGTATCAACCTCTCTTGCCTGGCATTTCTCAAACACTGTTCTGCCAACTGGTATACCTCCAAAATAAGATTATCAGCAAGGATGGCAAATTATAGGACAAAGCAAGGCAGCACTTCTTGTTAGCATCAGGGCGTTAGCTGTTGTTTTTGAATTTTTAAAAATTAAAATATCCATTTTTAAGCAAAATGAGGATGCTCTTTCCTATCAAAATAATATATGTTCATACACACATCTATGTTAATATCTATGTTAATTCTCAATTAAAACACACACACACATTTATATTGTGTTATGAAATTCTGAACTCTGGGAATGATTGCTTTAGCCTATAAAATCTTTCTATCAGACAAAAGTAGTTTTTCTCAAAGGATACACATGATAGGAGGACATAGGAAAAGAAAAACAATGCTCATATTGATGAGGCAAATAGATTTAGTACAGGAGTAGTCTTCCATTCCCTTTTCCTGACACTTTAACCATAGTAGATGGAAGCTTATTTCATGCAATTTATAGTTCAGCTAAATAGCAAATGATTTTTTTCTGGAGTGTTAAGCTTGTTGAAAGGTTTACTGTTATCAAAGATTGCTGAATTTCTTACTTTGCTAGAGAATTTTTATTACCTCTCGTTTCCGAACTGCTTAAGCTTCTGCTCATCCCATTCTATTCTTTTTTTGTCAATTATCCTAAAAACTCAGGGATTTAAGAATCTTAATAAGCAGTTCTGTAATGACAAGTAATTTCCCACTTCCTTAGGTTTACATTGCTACCCTTATTCAAATGTCTTAGGACAGATGCTCAGCCTTCCTTCTTTTCAGATACAAGGTTTTAGGCTTCATATTTCTAAATTTCATATTTCAAGATGATACATATCAAATGTTTACATTCAGTTACTAATGTTACCTAATAGTTATAATGATTTCTTTGAACCATGTGTTTTTGTAGATAGGTTCTTGACTTTTAGTTACTGATTCTTAATTTGGTAACATACTGGTAAGCTAATGTTTTATGGTGTTAGTCCTTTGAGATGTATCTTAACCCCTAAAGGGATGGCGTTTGGAGGAGGGAGGGCTTTAGGCAGTGATGGGTCAGAAGAGCAGAGTCTTCTTGAATGGGATTCACGCCTATGTGAAAGAGGCCTAAGAGAAACTTCCACCTTGTGAGGGCACAATCAGAAGTCCCCATTTTTGTTTGTTTGTGTGTTGCATTTTGTTTTCACGTACATGGGTATGTAGCTCATGATTTATTTTACTGAAATCAGATTTCCTGGACACTATTTTGCACAGTCACCTTAAGCATCTTTCGGGGGGTAATGGAGGGCAGGTGCTGGGAATCAAACTCAGGGGCACTTGACCACTGAGCCACATCCCCAGGCCTATTTTTTTAAATGTATTTATTCTACTTAGATATACATGATAGCAGAATGTACTTTGATTCATTGTACACAAGTGGAGCACAACTTTTCATTTCTCTGGTTGTACATGTAGAGTTTCATCATATATGCAGTCATACATGAACCTATGACAAAGATATCCATCTCATTCCACCATTTTTCCTATCCCCATGTCCTCACCCTCCCCACCCTCCCCTTTGACCAAAGTTCCTCCATTCTTCCCACACCCCCTCCTCCATATGGATCAGCATCCACTTATCAGAGAGAACATTCAGCCTTTGGTTATTTTGGGATTGGCTTACTTTGTTTAGCATGATACTCTCTAACTCCATCCATTTACCTACAAATGCCATAATTTTATTCTCTTTTATTGCTGAGTAATATTTCATTGTGTACATATACCACAGTTTCTTTATCCATTCATCTATCAAAGGGCATCTAGGTTGGTTCCACTGTTGAGCTATTGTGAATTGAGCTGCTATAAACATTGAAGCAGCTGCCTCAATGTAGTATGCTGTTTTTAAGTCTTTAGGGTATAGACTGAGGAATGGGATAGCTAGGTGATTCCATTCCAAGTTTTCTAAGGAATCTCCACACTGCTTTCTAGAGTAGTTGTACAAATTTGCAGTCCCACCAGCAATGTATGAGCATGCCTTTTCCCCACATCCTCACCAACACTTATTGGTGTTTGTATTGTTGATAATTGCCATTCTGACTGGGGTGAGATGAAATCTTAGAGTAGTTTTGATTTGCATTTCTAATTGCTAGAGATGTGAACATTTTTTCATATGTTTATTGATCGATTGTATATCTTCTTCTGAGAGGTGTCTGTTCAGCTCCTTAGCCCATTTATTGATTGGGTTATTTGTTTGTTAAGTTTTTTGAGTTCTTTATATATCCTGGAGATTAGTGCTCTATCAGATGTGTGTGTGTGGCAAAATTTGTTCCCAGAATGTAGACTCTCATTGATTGTTTCTTTTGCTGAGAGGAAGCTTTTTAGTTTGAATCTATCCCATTTATTGATTCTTGATTTTATTTCTTGAACTTTAGGAGTCTTGTTAAGGAAGTCAGGGCCTAATCCGATGTGATGAAGGGTTGGGCCTACTTTTTCTTTTGTTAGGTGCAGGGTCTCTGGTCTAATTCCTAGGTCCTTGATCCACTTTTAGTTGAGTTTTGTGCATATTGAGAAATAAGGGTTTAGTTTCATTTTGTTGTATATGGATTTTCAGTTTTCCCAGCACCATTGTTGAAGAAGCTATCTTTTCTCTAATGTATGTTTTTGGTGCCTTTATCTAGTATAAGATAATTGTATTTACGTGGGTTTTTCTCTGTGTCTTCTATTCTGTACCATTGGTCTACATGTCTATTTTGGTGCCAATACCATGCCATTTTTGTTACTATAGCTTTGTAGTATAGTTTAAGGTCTGGTATTGGGATGCCTCTTCTTCACTCTTTTTGCGAAGAATTGCTTTGACTATTCTGGGTCTCTTATTTTTCCAAATGAATTTCATGATTGCTTTTTCTATTTTTATAATGACATTGAAATATTAATTGGAATAGCACTGAATCTGTATAGAACTTTGGGTAGTAAGGCCATTTTGACAATATTGATTCTGAGAAGGCCCCATTTTTGAAGCAGAGAATGAATCCTCACCAGACACTAAATCTGCTGGAGTCTTGGTTTTGGACTTCCTGGGCACCAGAACTGTGAGAAATAAATTTCTGTTGTTTACAGATTATTCAGTTTAAAGTGCTTTGTTATAGCAGCAAGAATGTACTAAGACAATAAGAGAAGGTAAAAGACATTGGAGAAGTAGCCCCAGGCCAGAACGTTTGGGACCTGAATTTTATCCCAAGTATCATTATTAATCACCAAAGAATTTTAGGTAGGAGAATATCATGGTTTTTAAAAATTATCCTGACCTTGAAATTTTTACTCAGTTGAAAATGTAACTGAAAGGGCAACAGAGTCCTACCTAAAATAAAAGTGTACTAGGCTCTGGTAAGGATGTCACCTAAGATCATATTTGCAAAAACTAATTTCACATTAGAACCACTAAAGGAATTTTCAGAGCTTTTAAAATACATATTTCCAGGCCTCTTGTCTTGAGTTTTCTGATTCAGGGGTCTGGGGTTGACTTCCAGAATCCATATTTTATATTTTGCCATGTATATTCCAATTTTAAAACCCTTGATCTAACCCATGTTACCAGAAAACAAGGCTGAGAAAATTATTTTAAATTCCAAATATATTTTCAGTATATATAAAAAAAAAAAAACTATACAATGGTTAGTAGGCACTTTACATTTTCTCACAATTACTCCACACATCACTGAGGGGATTCAGCATTATTTACAAGGAGAATATGGATACTTCAGTGTTCCTTTCACTCTTCCTTCAGTTTCACTGGCCTGGTCTCTTTACAGCCTGTAGCTGCTCAGTGCCAGTCAACACATTTCCTGAATGGCACACACACGCTCTATAGAACTGTGCCAAATAGTTCAGGTTTATATTGTCCTTTAATCCAATGTTCTATCTCAATGCTACTACAATTTTTGACAAATTTTCTTTCATTTTCTTTTACACAGTCCTTTAGGACATCCATTCTGGCCTTGGTTACTTTAGTGGCCAATAACTTCTCTGTCCCTCTAATTAATGCTGAAGCACAGCACTGGGCTTTGCCTAATGTGGACAGTTGTGCTTCATGCTTTTTTCTCTTGTGATAGATTCAGCAGCACTATTCATAGCATAGTTCAGCTATGAACTCACATCAACCTAACCTACATGCTCTCCATGGTGGAAGAATGTGCTAGGGAAATGGGAAGGATCAGGTTAGGGATTATAACCCAAACAGAGAATTTCTAAACATAACTGTTTTCTCTGACTCCAAGTAGTAATTCCAGGCATCCCCTCAGGAGCTTTAAGGCGACATTTTTAGAGATAACAAAAGAGAAAGACCAACATGGCTTGCACATTTCGCCTCTGCACCCTTACTCCTATTCTTCAGCCCTGGGCAGGTTTCCCTTATTGGAATTCCAGAACTGATTTTGTGCTGCTTTTGCGACAGGTGGAGCTTTCCCATCTTTTCACATTGGCACAGTTTATCAGCTGCGTTGCCCATGGGTGGGCTCACTATGTGAGCAACAGTGCTTTGGTCCAGCACCGATGATAGCTTCACCCTCCACTTCATCCTGGAGTTGGGTCTGTGCTAGTCTAGTGGAAAGGAAGATTTTAATTCACCTGGGCAACAACCTGGCAATGATATAAATTCTATTACACAAGCAGCCTTTGAAATAACTCTGGGGTTTGATGGGTGCAGAGGCATCCCCTTTCTCTTAATATTCCCAGGAAAGTCTTGGTTTTTGATTCAGTGTAAACATCTTGGTGTTCATAGTTCAAAAGAATGGGCAAGTGCTACTTTCCTTAGGTATGTCCTCAAGCAAGGTGCCCTTATTAAAAGTACTAGATGGTGGTAGAGTACCTGCTTTTCAACTAGAGTTGTACCACCCCCTAATGGACATTTTGGGAATTCATACACCTGTTTTTGACTATCACTAAAGTCTGAGGGTGTTATGGCATTTAGTGGTGAAGATGGGGGCGGAGGTCAGAGGGATGTGGCAAGAGCGCTCTGTAACCTGCCTTAGGAAGGAGACACTGTACAACATGAAAGTATTCCATGTCCTGTGCCACTCTTGAATGTCCCACAGAACAATTGGTATGAATGAGACATCTAAGTATCTGAGCCTACAGTCCAAATCTACCTTTCATTTAAATATAAAGCATTTTTTCAGTCTTACTATAAACAAAATATCCATGGATACAGCAACAAAATAAAGAAAAGTGTTACTTTGATATATGAAGACATTACCAAGAGTTACTATTTCAGAAAATCCTGTTAACTAATGGTGCTACCTCCAATATTTGAATCAACATTATCAGTCTTGCTCAGGCACTCTCTTATAATGACTCCAGGTATGGATCTTGCCATATGATTACCACACTATGCTTTCTGGAGCAGGGGTGCCTATGCAAACACATTAAAATACAAATTTTATTATAGATGTCTTCCCTGGTATTTGCCCATTGACTTGTAACATTATATTGGTTTTTTAAAATATTTTAGGTGTGGGCAAACTATATCATCTATGAATTTTATTTCAGAATGGTAAAGGGTTTGTAATAAAATACTTTCTGTATCAAGGAGGCTTTGCTTGATAGAATTGGGAACTGCTTCCAAGGCACAAGGCTCTCTAAAAATAGACTTGAATTATCACAACTTACTGGAGGACAACTGTAAGCGCAATCGACCACCCACCAAACCCTACTCTCATAAAAGCCTATTTATGTCATTGCTTTTTCATATCAAATGTAATAACAATAACTTTTGTTAATTGAACCCTTAATATGTACCAGGTACTGTGATACATACTTTGCATATGTTATATAAGCCTCAACTCTTCCGAAGATATACCATTTATTATAACTTCTTTCGTAAGCAAAACCAGTACAGGATAAATGTTAAATAACTGATATCACACCGTTTGTGAGTGATTTGACCCAAATCTGTCAAACTTCAGGACCAGTGACTTTGCAAAAACAAAAATGGATACAATTTAAAAGTAGGAAGACAAAGAAGTTGGTGAGTAGCAAGGAAGAGCCAAATGGGCTGAATTAATTGTTGAAAACGAAAGCAGTGATCTAACATGATGTATGTTACCCTCTACTACCTGATCTTTGGCTTGTCTTAAGACCCTCACTCAAGCCTCAGAAAGTTCCCACACTACTCAAGCCTTGAAGAAAGACACTAGACAAGTTCACTATCATCTGAACTGAGATGTGCTGCAGGTGCAAAAACACATCTGAAGAGATCCTTCTCAAAAGAAGAAACACAAATAACAAACAAATACATGAACAAAATGATCATCCTTCTTAGCCCTCAAGGAAATGCAAATCAGAACTACAATGAGATACAATTAGATTGGCAACTATCAAAAAACAAAAATCCCATGCTGGTGAGGATGAGATGAAAAAGGAACTCTCATACACTATTGTGAATATTATCATGTAAATTAATATGGCCACTATGGAAAAGTATAGAGGGTCCTTAAAAATCTATGAATAGATCTACCATATATTCCAGCCATCCACTTCTTGGTATATATCCAAAGGAAATGAAATCAAAATACCCATGCATGCCCATGTTTGTTGCAGCACTATTTATAATAGCTAAGATATAGAATCAGCCTAGTAGTCCATCAACAGGTGAACAGATAAGGAAAGCACAGTATATATTCACAATGGAATATTGTTCAGCCATGAAGAATAAAACCCTGTCATTTGCAGCAAAACAAAGGACATTATGTTAAGTGAAATAAGTCAAACACAGAAAGACAAATACTGCAAATTAGTTTTCATATGTAGAAGCTAAAAAAGTCAGTAGTAAAGAACAGTGATTACCAGAAGTTGGAAAAGTTATGGGAGGGGTGGATAAAGGAAGGCTGGATTTGATCAGTGCACACTGTATGCATGTACGGAACTATCACCTAACCCCAATAATATGTATGGTTAGTATGATAATCAAAAATAAAATATTTTTTAAAGAATGTAAAATATCTCCTTAATTATAGATTACAGGTTGTTATGATGTGTTTGGATATCTTGAGTTCAAATATATTATTAAAATTAATTTTATTCATATCTTTTTATGGTTTAATGAAGTTAATAAAAATATTTAATCTTGCATATGTGGCTTACATTATATTCTATTGGCAGAGCTAACGTAGATAGTTTCCCCCAAATTTAGTGTCTTTTCCCTACCTAGCAGAAATCTGCATGAGCTTGGAGCCTTGAGCCACTGCTTCCTGGAATGCCCACTGGGGCCTCTCGAAACAACATTAGAGGACAGCATGGGTGTGAGGCCAGGGAAGTCAACAGGCATTCCTGCACATCTTGCTTATGTTCGGGTGGCTCAGACCATAACAATCGCATATTTGTTCACTATTTATTACTATTACTTTTATTCCATATGCTTTATACAACTGCTGCCACATGGGTGTAGCAGGTAAAAATCTGGATAGAAGCTGTGTTTAAGTACACACGTAAAGAAAAATAAAAAACATTTAACATCTTACTCAAATATAATATTGTTTATATTTACTAACAAGTGAAGAAGAAAATAGGAGTCTCATAGCTCTACCAAAACCCAGGCAGGTAGTATTAGCTCATCAAAAATGGAAAGACATTAGGGATAGTTTAAACGAAACTCATTAAAGGCAGGAGAGTAGTCTGCTGCCTCTCAAAATTAATCTTCCCCAACTTCTGTGCTGTGAGGCAATTAGGTTCAATAAGGTTGACTAGAGATCAAGACCTATAATTTTACCTCACACTTGTTAATTGATCAAAATGTTAAGTAAAAAAGAAAAAAAAAAAGCTTATACACAAAGCATGTGTCTTCTGTGTTCAGCTCAAGATGTCTAAGATGTGTTATGATCTGTGATAGTTTCCTCTGCTGCCATTCATAACCCTTAGAGAAGCTCAACAGAGTAGTTTGATACCCAAGACCTGGCCATGCCAGCAATAGCAAAGAAGAGCTTCTAATTATTGCATGGATGACAGTGTGAAGCAACTGTTATAACAACTTGGCTCAGGTCACTAAACTCATTACTGGGCACATGCCCATGAGGACTGTTTGTCTTTTCAGCTGAGCCAGCCAAGTTGCACAGAGCTGCAAGGTCCATGCTGTATCATTTTTCTGGAAGAAACTGAATAAAACACAGCCATGTCTTGGAAACCATTTAGTAATCTAATCTCAAAAATTTTTCCCTAGAACCCCCTACAGGGAAACTAACAGCACTGAACTCATTGCCTATCACATCCTCAGGCTCATGCATGTCTAACTTCTCCACCAGACTATAAACTTTACGATGACAAGGAACTGGTCTTACCCCTTCATACTCTCCTGACACCTGTCACAGTAGGCACTCAGTAGGAATCACAGTGTTGGAGTTAATCTCCTGATTTTTCTAAAGAGCAAGAGCAAGGAGGAGTCATCGGCAAGAGCATATCAGACTGAACAAAAGAAAGAATTGAATTATAATACAGATTCCACCCTTCTTCTTTCCTGGGTTCCACTCTGTCCTCTGTAAAGCAAGAGAGCTAACCAAGCTATTTCCATGGCCATTTTTCTCCCACACTGTTTTTACTAAGTTTTGCTTTGAAAGTATGCTGTTTCCATTTGATTATCTTAAAAAAGCAGATCTGCTAATGAGGATCTAAAATATAAATATTACTTTCCATGTTTTCAAAGCCCAAATTTGATTTTTACCACCTCCAATATTTCCATATTAAATTCTATTAACCCAATATGAGATCTCTTCTAGCAAGTCACAGACTGACTTTGGACTTTACTAAGAAACACTCAAGGTTATGCTGCTCCATATGAAAATTTCTGTGGGTGTCCGCAAGTGTGAGAGAAACAGAATGAGGATGGAAAGAAGAAGGAAGAAAGAGAGAGAAAGAATACTTAAAAATGTGTAATATCTACAGCAGGTGCTATAACCATTTTTTTTTTCCAATTTGAATCTTCTTTTCCTTTTGAACTGACTTTGACTTTAGCTCAAAGTCCCTCTTGCAGTCTCTATTGCTTGTAAGAAGAAGCTGGACACATCACATGTGTTTCTTAACTAACTGATGAATAAATGGATAAATACATGGTTTGATTTTTTGAAAACTATTACCAAAATATCTTTGCATAACTGTATGAGAGCTGTAAGAATCTGTGTATATCCTGGCTTTTCCCTAAAAATCCTGGATTTCTGGGCAAAACAAACAATCAATAAATGTTAAAAAAAAATAAATAACTTCACAGACAGAGAAGCAAAGTAAAACTGAATCTCAGCAGAGACTCACCCAGACCTTTGATTCCATCATTGGTTAGCTCACTATGGAATCTGAAAACTATTTTTCATTGACTTCTCATGTCAGCTGAAAGTCAACTCTGAGACCTACTAAAGAAGAGCTTTAGTAGTCAGAGGATTTGTAGTCAGAGGATTGTAGTCAGAGGATTTCATTTTGTGATTTACATTTAATTGTTGGTACATGAAATTACATAAGAATTAGATATTCAAAAAACTTAAAACAAATAGATTTAATTTGACTATGATAAGATAAAAGAAAAGATGTATGAAGCATTTTCTATTGGGGGAGGAAGAATTTAGGGAAATGAGAGATAAATGGCAATTTTGACAGAGAAAGAAGAGCAAGCCATACCCTGTTCCAGGAAAAAAGAAACTCATGCAAGAAATATTCTGGGGCTTAGAAGTAACCTTAGGGTGTCATTACTTATATACCCACTTGTCTCCTCTAGCTGAGTGCCTCAGTAAGTATAAAGAGTTCAATAACTGGAAATGCAATGCTCTTTATCAAGTATGAATCCCTCAAGTTATTCAGGATGGGCTGTGGAAATAGCTATGACACAAACCATCAGAATATAAACTGAAAGGAGAGAATAGCTCTAATATTTCACTCTGTTTCTAATCTATCTAAAAAATACTTGGCAAACAAGGAGGAATTATAGCAACAATACCATTATGTTAGAAGAGCAGTATTTTGCTCCAATAATTTTCAAAATCTGATATTCAAAAGATAATTTTACATCTTGATTGAAGTCTTAATTTTGGAAAATAATTAGAGTGATCAAAATGTTTCTATCAGTCCTTTCAAGTCTTCTGGTAGGCAGCTTCCAAGATGACTCCCAATTATCCTTTCATGTGGGATGATTGTCCGTGTACCTGCCTCTAACCACACTAAATAGGGGTGATCTAGGTAACCACAGAACATTGTAAAAATGATGGAGCATGTCTTCCAAAGATAAAGAGAAACCTCACTCAAGCTGCAGATGAACAGAGAAGAACCACCTAGCATCACAGCCCCCACCCAAAGTGCAAAGTAACACAAAAGAATTTAAAACTAATGGAGCACTGAAAGTAATAGTGGCAGAAAAAAGGTAAACCCAGCTCATCGTGTGATGCAAATTGCCTAGGAGAAGAAGAGGCAGGCCATTGCTACACATGAACACCCCAATCTCTACTGTTCTACACGCATTGTCCAGTATGCAATCAAAATCAGTTATACTATGGGAAATTAAATCCATCCATTTCAAAGATTATGTTAATTATAAATTGTAAAAGTAAACCAATAAAAATTTTTAAATTATCATACTGGATAAAAAATTAAGAACAAATCATATCTTAATTATAAGAAATCCATTTTTAAGAATATAGGCATAAATTAGAAATAAAATAATGGAAAAACATATATCATGTAAACACTAATTAAAAGAAAGCTGTGGTGACTATGTTAGTACCAGAAGAAGTGTATTTCAGAAAGAGAAATATTGTAAGGAATAAAAAGGACATTACCCAAAAAATTACATAATGGCAAAAGGGCTGATTCATGAAGAAGATGCAACAATCCTAAATTCATAGGCACCTAACAAATCTTCAAAATACAGGAAGCAAAACCCAAGAAAAATGAAAATGAAAATATATAAATCTATAAGAACAAATAGACAGAAAATAGGTAAGGATAGAAAAGACATGAATAACACTATTAACCAACTTAACCCAATTGATATTTGTAGACTATTCCATGTCAAAACAACAAAATGCAAACTTTTCAAGTGCACTTAGAACATTCATTCAGAGAGATCATATCCAGAATCATAAACCAAAGGTCAAGTGAATTAAAACAATTTAAATCATATAGAATGTGTTTGCTGATCACATGAAATCAAACTAGATATAAATAACAGAAAGTTATCTGAAAAAAATCCCAAATATTTGGAAATTAAGCAAAATACTATACATAACTATATCAAAGAGAAAATCATAAAGTAAAAAATGTCTTGAATGGAATTAAAATGAAACCACCACATATAAAAAATTATGAAACACTGCTGAAGCAGATTTTAGAGGAAAATTTATAGCAATAGATGTTTATATTGCAAAGAAGAAAGGTCTTACATAAAGCATCTAAGCATCTATCTTTAAAAAGCCAAAAAAGGAAAAGAAAGGAAGAAAGAGCAAATCAAACCCAAAGCAATCAGAAATAAGGCAATAATAAATGTCAGAACATAAGTTAAATTAATTAAATTGAAAGTAAACCCAAAAGGAAAAGAAAAAAATTGGAGAATCCAAAATCTGGGCCTACTTAATATTAATAAAACTAAAATTTCTGCAACGTGGGTGCCCACAAAAAGATTAAAAAGATCTATGTTATACATACCAAGAATAAAAGAATCTCAGTGGCTCCAGAGGCCAAAGTAGTAGGATCACAAGTTCAAAGCCAGCCTCAGCAACTTAGTGAGGCCCTAAGCAACTTAGCAAGACCCAAATCTCAAAATAAAAAATAAAAAGGGATAGGGATGTGACTCAGTTGTTGAGTATCCTGGGTTCAATCCTTAGTTTAAAAAAAAAAGAAAAAAGAGAAGAGAAATCTGTGATTCCTACAGACATTAAAAGAATGATAAGAAAATATTAAATGAATTCTTACAGCATCTAGTTCTTCATCTCCATCGTTTGCTCAACATTTTTGGTAAGGGATTCACCCATGGTGTTCTATGTGGCAATAGTTCATTGATTTCATTGTTATATAATGTCACTGTGTAAATATGCTATATGTACTTACTCTAAACTAGCTAGTGTGTTGATTGCATTTGGAAGGTATTATAGATAGAGCTGCTATGCGCACTCTTGTGTATGTTCATCGCTTTGTATACAGACTCAGTGCTATTAGATGTACACCTACAAGTGGAATTTCTACATTACTGGGTACACCCGTGTTCACTTTTAGTTGATACTGGCAAGTGGTTTTCCAAGTGATTGTGAACTTACAATCCAATCATGAGTCACGAAGAGTTGCATTTACTCACTATTATATATGGAATTCATGCAGGTAATTCACGTTTATCTCCATTGTAACTGAAAGTATTTATTTTAATTTTAGGCCCCTTCATATTTCCAAAGACTGTTTTCTTTTCTCAGGCATAAGTCAGATACCATGTTCTCTAACATACCAATATGTGGAGGCAGATGTGGGCTGGAAATGATAAATACCAATCTTTCCAATGATTCCTTTGAATATCCTCTCATAACACTTGAGGTGAGCAAAACTTGCCTCCATTTCTTCCCTTTAGAGAGGATCAATCCATATCACAAAAACAGCGTTTGCTTTTTTAAAATTTTGGTAAAATATATAACATAGAATTGACCACTTAACCATTTTTAAGTGCACAGTTCACGGGAGTTACTTATATTCACAATGCTGTACAACTACTATCCATTCCTAGAACCTTTTCATTATCCCAAATAAAAACTCTGTATATTAAAGATATTCCCACTCCTTCCATGATTGCCCCTGATAATCTCTGTTTCACTTTCTGCCTGTATGAATCCGCGAATTTCTCTTAAGCCTTCTTCACTGAATCTTCTGCCTACATTAAGGAAGCTACTTTCTTATGCTTACTCCAGATGCAATGCTAGAGTCATGGAATGCATTCTAAAACACTGCCTGTGAAAACCTGTATTTTGACTTGACCCTTCACTCTTTGTATATGTTGATGGCTAATCAAAACTTCCAAATCAAAATCACATTACATGAGAATGCAACTTTGCTGAATTATTCTTTTCCCTTAAATCTTACTGTGCCTCAACTCTATTTTGCATACTGCCTTTCTAAAGAGTCAGAAATATATTTTGGAAGCATTTCTATTAGTTGTGTTTGACATAATGTGACTAATGTATGAACTTTCTGTTTCTGCTTTGACAATTTAGGTAGCAGAATATTTCCTGATTTGAAAAATGTGGGTTTAACATATCCACAGTGCATCTATTGGACTGGGATGTATTTAGCTAATGTCGTGGGAGTCCCTCAATAACAGTGTTGCTATAAATGTATCATCCTGCTAAAGGATGTTCCTACGTATTTGCACAGCACTTTTGGCCTCTCCAGTAAATTGAAGATGATAAGAATTAGTAGTAAAGTGTTAGAAATTGTCTCTCTCTCTGTAGTACAGGGAGGAATGGTCCATAAATTGTGATCTATTCTCTATAACAGGTTCTTTTGAGATCTCCTTATGAGTAAAATGAATTCCTCAACTCCCAAATGCATTCTAACCTGGATGAAGAGTAGCCACCTCCACCCCCATAGAATGCAGTATCTGCCTAATATGAAGAAGTATACATAGGTTGGTAACTAATCTTGGAAAAGTGTGCTGTCGTTTCACATTGCAAACACTGTATATTTCCCCCAAATCAACACTTACACTAAAAAGGGCCTCAAGAGATCTTTAATCTATCATCATTTCAGGAAAACTGCCCAAACCAGCATTAGGGAACTTTCTATCAACACTATAATAGAACTCAAAAGATCCTACAGACTATCAATTATCTTGCCAAAAGTGTGAGTTATTGTCGCCTACAGTACAAAATTTTGTGCAGCAGAGACAGGACTTCCTTCTCTGACAGTCTTCCCATTTAGGCTATGCAGTGGAGGTCAGCACATTTTTTTTTCCCCTTAAGGGACAGATAGTAAATCGTTTAGATTTTGTGGGCTCAATAGTCTATACAACTACAGGACTCAACTTAGCCACTGTAGTACAAAAGCCGCCATGGATAATATGGGAAAAAATGTCACAATAAATTTGTTAAAACTTCATCACATTACCATAAAACTTTACAAAAATGGACAATGTTCAAGATTTGACCCACCCACCCATGATTTATCAAAAACTACGTTACATAGACTTGAGTTTGAAATTAGCTTTCAATGCCTTTGCATTAAAAATTGTCCTTTGCATTAGAATTTAACTGAGTCTATAAAGACCCACACATTCAAACATCCTCAGTGTGGTATAGCAGACTCCATCCAAATCCCTTCAACCTGAGTTCTCCTAGAGCTACTTCGTCGCTAGTAGGTGGATAACATCCTACTTCAAAAGTCTAAATTGCTCTACTTCTCTGAATGAGGGTTTTCTCCAGAACTCAGAAACCTAAGTATGGGGATGTTAATCGCTACCAAGCAAACTTCAACTAGTGGAAGAGGAGAGTCAGTGGATAAAAGACAGTCTTTCATTTTCCTTTTTCACTTCCTGTCTTATGTTCCCTGGGATCATTTTCCAAATAAACTTCTTAAATTACATTCTTGTCTTAAAGATTACTTTTGAGGCAACCCAAATTCAGCTAAACAAATTCATATATTTTCTGCTCTTCCTCCATAGCAGAACGGTCCAGGGTTCATGAAGACATCAGAAGCCCTGTGAATGTGAAGGAAGAGAAATTCTGACAGTGGGTGGAAGACACCAAAGTGGATTAGTGTAAGGTGTGAAGGATGCAACAACAGTTAATGCAAAGACAGGTCAGACTCCCAATCCACCACTCACAGTTTGAGTGCCTGACTTGGGGTAAGTGATTCAAACTCTCTGAATCTGTTTCCTCTTCATGGGGAAAAAATCACTTCCTTCACCATTTTTTTAAATAAAATTTTTAATAGTTTTAGATTCACAGAAAAATTGTGATGATGGCACAATTTCTATATATAACCCATGCTCAGTTCCTCTATTACTATCTGACACTAGTATAATCCATTTACATTTAATAAACCAATATCAATGCATTGTTATTAACTGAATTTTACACTTTATTCTTGTGTCCATAGCAGAAAGTCCTTTTTTTCTGTTCCAGGATTCCACACAGGATATTGTATTAGTCAGGGATCTCTAGAGGAACAGAATCAACAGGAAGTATAATTATAAAAAGGAGACTTATTAGGTTGGCTTACATGATCAGAAGCTGGATAGCCCACAATGGCCATCTGCAGGTTGGAAAGCTGGAAGAACCAGTAGTTCTATAGTCCAAGAGGTTGAAACCCTAGAACAAGAGGGATCAATGATGGTTGCACCCTAGTCTGAGACCAAAGGCTTATGGAGAATCACTGGCAGAGTCTGCTTTGGAAGATTGAAGAAGCAAGAGTCCTATATCCTCAAAAAATTGCAGCAACAACCAAGAACCCATTCAAGAAGAATCAAGCTTGCATCTACTGCCCCTTCCTTGTTCTTCCAACTTTTATTCCATCCAAGCCATTATCCTATAGGACAGTGCTGCCCACGCTTAGGGAGGGTCTCCATTTCAGTTGGTTATCCTATATGTCAGTCATTCCTAGACACACCCTCATTGACACACCCATAAGCCCCTTAGTCCTCTGCATCTCTTAATCCAATCAAATTGATGATTCAAACTAACCATTACAGATATCATTACATTTATTTGCCACTTAAGCTCCTCTTAACTGTAATAGTCTCAGACTTCACTTCTTCCTGATGACCTTGACAGTGTTAAGGAGTACTGGTCAGGTATTTTGTAAAATCTCCTTTGATTGAGACTTGTCTGACATTTTTCTTATAATTAGACTTTGGTTATGGTTTTTCAGGAGGAAAATTATAGAGGTAAGGCATGGTGCTAAGGGTAGCTTCTAGTAAGGTGATGTTAACTGTTCACTGGATCTTAGTCACCTGACAAAGGTAGTACTTGTCAAGGTTCTATGCCATAAAGGTAAATTTTTCCCCACCATCTGTACTATTCACTTTGGAAAAAAGTATCTGTGCATAGCCCACACTTCAAGCATGGACAGTTATATTTGACCTCCTCAAAGGCTGAATATGTACATAGGTTATTGAGAAATTTTTTCCTGAAGGATATTTGTCCCTTCTCCCATGTATTTATTAATTCAATCATTTAGTTATATCAGTAATGACTTGTGGGTATTTATATTAAAGTCAGTTTAGAATCCAGTTCTGCTTCATTAATTAATTTTGTGGCTCCAATTATTCCAGTGTGGTCACTACTCACCCTTTCAATTGGCTCCTGTGTCCCATCAAAGTGAATTCAAGCATTTCCTTATTTTCTAGTGCTATAAAGATGTCTTATCTTGTATAAGTCCTATCCCTCCTTTCTCTCAGAATTTCTAGTTCCTTTTACTGATAATGTCATTAGAAACTAAGATATGGGTGTTGGGTATGCTCACTGTTTTAAGTCTTGAGTGAAACAAATAAAAGCCCTAACATGGGTATCAAAGGAGTTCAATAGATGCAACCTAAAATATGAATTGTGGCTAGTTCCAGCCCCGATAAAAAAAAATAGTTCCTAATAAATTCTTACTATATTCTTTTTAAATTTTTAAAAAATTTTTAAAAATTTTTGTTCTTTTTAGTTATACATGATAATAGAGTATAATTTGATTTCTTTATACAAACATGGAGTACATCTTATTCTAATTAGAATCACGGTCTTGTGGTTGTACATGGTGTAGAGATTCACTGTGGTGTAGTCATATATATACATAGGAAAGTAAGTCAGAATCATTCCACTGTCTTTCCTATTGCTGTCTCCCCTCCCTTCCCTTCAATTCCTTTCATCTAAACTATTGAACTTCTATTCTTCCCTTCCCCTTCCCCTTGTTGTGTGTTAGCATCCACATATGAAAGAAATCATTCAACCTTTGGTTTTGGGGATTAACATATTTTGCTTAGCATAATGATCTGCAGATCCATCCATTTTCTGGCAAATACCATAAAGTCATTCTTATTTATGGCTGAGTAATATTCCATTGAGTATATATACCACATTTTCTTTATCCATTCATCTGTTGAAGGGCACATAGGTTGGTACCATAACTTAGCTATTGTAAATTGAGATGCTATAAATATTGATGTGGCTGCATCACTGTGGTAGGCTGATTTTAAGTCCTTTGGGTATATGCCGAGGAGTGGGATACCTGGGTCAAATGGTGGTTTCATTCTTAGTTTTCTAAGGCATCTCCACACTGCTTTCCAGAGTAGTTGCACCAATTTGCAGTCTCACCAGCAATGTATCAGTGAACCCTTTTCCTACACCCTCACCAACATTTATCATTACTTGAATTCTTGAATGTTGTCATTCTGACTGGAGTGAGATGAAATCTTAGAGTAGTTTTAATTTGCATTTCTCTAATTGCTAGATATGTTAAACATTTTCTCATATATTTGCTGACCATTTGTATTTCTTCTTCTTTCTTTCACAGAAGAAATACAAATGGTCAGCAAATATATGAGAAAATGTTTAACATATCTAGCAATTAGAGAAATGCAAATATATCCTACTTGTGCCGGGTTCAGTTTCTTTACCCATTTATTAATTGAGTTATTTATATTTTGGCATTAAGTTTTTCAGTTCTTCATATTTCTGGAGATTAATGCTTTAACTGAGGTGCAGATGGCAAAGATTTTATCCCATTCTGTAGGCTCTCTGTTCATGTTTTTTATTTTTTCCTTTGCTGTGAAGAAGCTTTTAAGTTTGATACTATCCCATTTTTTGATTCTTGATTTTACTTATTGTACTTTGGGGGTCTTGTTGAGGAAGTCAGTTCCTAAGGTGACATGATGGATTGTTGGGTCTGTAATTTCTTCTAGTAAATGTAGGATTTTGATCTAATGTCTAGGTCTTTGATCCACTTTGAGTTGAGTTTTGTGCAGGGTGAGAGTGGTTCAATTTCATTCTGCTATATATGGATTTCCAGTTTTCATAACACCATTTGTTCAATGGGCTATCTTTTCTCCAAAGTATGTTTATGACACCTTTGTCCATTATGAGATAACTATACTTATGTGGGTATGTCTCTGTGTTTTCTATTCCATTGGTCCTCACTATGTTCTTGAAACTCCTTTGTTTCTTCATCTGGAGCAATGGAGACTGCAATACCTGCAGTCTTTATTGTCTTTATGAAAATAAATATGGTCAGGCATATAAAGCACTGTACAGCACCTGTACATAGCAGCCACCAGATATTAATTACCCACCTCTCTCATTTCCTTCACAGCTTAAAAATCAGCTGAAAAGAGCTAGAGGATGACCAAGAATACTGTGTACCGTGTCTTCGACATTTACCTAAATCCAGAAGTACACATGATCTTTATCCTTCTGAATTATAAATGTGGAAATACTGATTGTGTACAGAACATGAGGTATCCTCATTATACTCCGAACACAGAGCCTCTAACTCTTAGAAGCAGCAACTAACAGTTCTGCTGAAAACTCTGTCCCTTCCTAGATGTAAAGGTATCATAGACTTACCCTTCAAAATTTATTTTGCAATCTGTCTGCCTATATTCATAGGAATCATTAGTCTAGCTTTTGTTATGAAATTGGGTAAACAATTGATTGGGATACTGAGTGTTTGCTTCTGTCCTCATTCTTCAAAGCAGATTTCATCATGCATTTCCAGGTCCTACGACACTGGAATTAAAGCAAGTAATGTTTCTTTTTGTACCTTCTACATTTTCATGCATACTTGCATAGAACTTCCTTAAATCACAAGCCAAGGAATAGACCATATACTGAATTATAGTAATGTACAATATTTACTATACAAACATAGCAATGCAACTCCAAAGAACACTTTGATGTTGTTCAGTTGTCCACAATGATTATGTTTCTTCTTCCTTCATGCCAAAGGTGAGAGTTGCAATTTCCTCTCTTTAAAAAATTATAAATTTTTTAATCTCTTATCATGGTTAGAAAACATATTTGTTACTCCCTCCCCAAGTCTTCTATTTTTTTTTCCTTTATTCTCAGGCTTTTAGATACAAATTCAGAATAATGATACAGACAGTGATGGAAAGAGACAATGGTTGAGAAGGGTGAAATTTATAGAGGTAGATGAGTGCACCCTCATGCTGATGCCCTCTAGGATCTCTCCACACTAATCTTATCTGGCCAATAAACCTATTTTATCTAATTTACCAGAATCAAATAAAAATATATCTTACTTGTGCCGGGCGTGGTGGCACACGCCTGTAATCCCAGCACTTAGGGAGGCTGACACAGGAGAATTGTGAGTTCAAAGCCAGCCTCAGCAACGGAGAGGCACTAAACAACTCAGTGAGACCCTGTCTCTACGTAAAACACAAAATAGGTCTGGGGATGTACCTCAGTGGTCGAGGGCCCCTGAGTTCAATCTCCAGTACCACAAGAAAAATCAGTTCTACCGTTCTGTAAAAATGCATTTTAAGTTTTTGGAATAACTAGGTCAGAATTTTTATAGAAACCAAGTTCTGAAATTAAGAAGTCATCAGAATGGTTAATGCATATATATAAGTAAACTGATGAGGATTCATTGTAAACACACACGTAGAAGCAGATGCTTCTAAAAGCTTATATTTGGAGAGGAAAATGGGTCAGGTGTAAAACAATATATTTTAATTGGAAAATAATCATAACTGGGTTTTGAAACTGTGAGATGCAAGTAAACTTTTCTTCCTCTAAAATTGTTCTCATCAGGTCTTCTAGTCATGGCAAGAGAAAACCTGATTATAACAATGGAATCTGTGGACCTAGTAAAATATTGCAGCAAGTTGCTTAAAATCAGGAACTCCATTCTGTCACTTAATAGCCAGGAGACTTGAATAGATTACTTCATTTCTCTAAATACTAGTTATTACAACAACAAAATAGGAATCTAAGGAGCAATATTTACCTTATCCAGTTACCATTAGGATTAAATGAGATTATATGTGTGTTTGTGTGTGTGTGTGTGTGTGTGTGTGTGTATAGTAATGTGTTGCTTAATGACAAGGATAGGGATAGGTTCTGAGAAATGTGTTATTCAGCTATTTTGTTATTGTGTGAACATCACTGAGTATACTTATACAACTCTAGATGGTGTAGGTCAATTATTCTATAAGCCTCTTGATGCAATCAGGAGATGTAACACAAGACATATATGGGTGCTACCTGTGTGTCATGCTATACAGTTTTCTAGTAAACTTTCTTTATAAATAGGACTATAGTCTATGTTAATAATAAAAATAAAATGAGTGCATAAACTATTAGCATTGTTATTTATTATCATTTTCCAGTGTTATATACTGGACATAATTCTATGTGCTTTACTTTCATATGACTGCCAGGCAGTAGGTTTATTTACATCAGCATCACTACACACACACACTCATGCAAAATATATCGTACTGTGATGTTACAATGGCTATAATGTCACTGGGCAATAGAAATTTTTCAGCTTTATTGTAATCTTCTTGGGCTACCATCATGCATGCAGTCCACCATTAATGAAAACATCCTCATGCAGAACATGACTGTCATTGCTTAAAAGACAAAGGCAAAATGTATTCTTGCATGAGTTTTACCATGTTTCTCCCTCCCAATGCTATAGAACAAAAGGAAATTTTTTTCTCTTTATTTTTCCTTTTCTTAGCTTTCTTTTCATCTCATTTTATTTCTTCTTCCTTCTACCTTTGAAAGGGGTAGCTTTCTCCATTCCCAGGCTTTGGTGACATATATTCAGAAGAATGGTAGAGAGAGAAGGGTAGAGAGTAATAATGATAGAGAAAAGTAGGAGCCAAATCAGACAAACCCTACACAGAATTCAGAAAAATGTGAAAAGAAGTTGTCTGAGAGGCCCCAGAGCACTTGGGGTACTCAATATTTTATAACAGAAAAGGGGGTTTTGAAATGTGTTGAGATTTATGGTGCTGTGGGTTGTAGACTGAATAGCCTTTAATGAGAGCCATGACATGTAAATAAATTTTGGCATTTGCTTTAATTACTTTTGGATGATGGACAGTGTTTCTCTGAATGGGACTTTGTACAGAAACCACATAGAACTCCAGCTTATAAAAGTCACTAACATAGTGATAGTGAAAACAGTGATGGTGATAATAATAATTATATGGTCTTCCTATATGCAAATGTTGGCAAGTTATCATCTCTAATTTTTGTGGAAATAGAATTTTGGTTTGTGCTCAAAATATATTCAAGGAAGATTACATGAAAAAGAGTGTTTTCCATTCTAAGTGGAAAATTAATGCAATCTCTTTGAGGAATTATAAGCAAAATTTTAAGGAACAATGTCCTCTCTAAAGTTCCCAAATCAGACAACCAAATATTTGTCTAGAAGCTCCTCAAATATTTTATGACATCATCATGTATTGCCTAACAACAGGACACACTCTGAGAAATGCATTGTTAGGTGATCTTATCATGTGTGAACATTATAGACTGTATATGCACAAGCTAAGACTCATAGGATGACTCTAGGCAATATAATCTTATGCTGAATTTGTTTATATGCAGTCCATCATTGACCAAAATGTTGTTTTGCAGTGCATGACTGCACAAGAAAATACACAAAGAAGAAGATAATGAGGAATCTGATTAAGCAATGATATGTAGTAATTAGCATTTGATAAGAAAGAAAACATTTGGATCCCCATTTCACATCTATATGAGTGAAAAGATCACACTATATCCTAAGAAGCATTAAGCAAAAATTGTCTTTGAGATGAAAATGGTGAAGTGAAAAACAGGACTGACTGTTAGAGCTCTGTGTCCTTCATATAAGCTCCAGTTACAGAAACTACTCTCATAACTTTAGGGGTTGAGTGCAAATCCTTTGGAATTATTCTTAAAGAGATTTTTAAAAATATTTTATTAGTGCATTATTGTTATGCATTATGATGGGGTTTATTCTGACATAATCATACACGGGATAGAATTTGCTCCATTTCAGTCCTCAGGGCTTCCTCTTTCTCTTCCCTCTTCCTTTAGCCTGAGCCCCTTCCTGTACTTTACTGCTCTTATTTATATTATAGTTTTTTTTTATTTAGTGCTGTATAGATATATATAAAGGTGAAATTCACTGTGGTATATTCATATATGTACATAGCACAATTTAGTCACTTTCATTCCACCATTCTTCCCTTTTCTCATCCCTCCTCCCTCCCTTTCTGTCCCCTTCCTGAATTCCACTGATCTCTCTTCTATTTTCATGAGATTCCTCCCACACCACTCTCCCACCCCTTATTTTGCTCTAGCTTCCACATAGGAAAGAAAATATTCAATCCTTGATTTTCTCGGTCTGACTTACTTCACTTAGCATGATGTTCTAAAGCTCTATCCATTTACCAGCAAATGCCATAATTTCATTCTTCTCTATGGCTGAGTGAAACTCTATTGTGTACATTTTCTTTATCCACCTGAGCTGGTTCCATAACTTAGCCAATGTGAATTTCACTGCTATAAACATTGATGTGCCTGTATCACTATAGTATATTTATTTTAGTTATTTTAGATAAATGTTGAGGAGTTGAATACCTGAGTCATATGATGGTTCTGTTCCTAGCTTTTTGAGGAATCTCCACAAAGCTTTCCAGAGTGGTTGTACTAATTTTCAGTTCCACCAACAACGTATAAGTGTACCTTTTTCTCCACATCCTCACTGACATTTATTATTATTTGTATTCTCAATGATTGCATTCTAAATGAAGTGAAATGAAATCTCAGTGTAGTTTTGATTTGCATTTCCGGGATTGCCACAGATGTTGAACACTTTTTCATATATTCATTGGCTATTTGTGTTTCTTCTTTTGAAAAGTGTCCATTTAGTTATTATGCCCATTTATTCATTGGGTTATTTGGGATTTTTTGAGGTTAAGTTTTTTGAGTTCTTTATATATTCTTGATACTAATTCTCAATCAAGGGAGCAGATGGCACAGATCTATTCTGTATTCTCCCTCTGAAAGCTCATTTTCTTTGCTGTGCAGGGGATTTTTAATTTGATGCTTTTTCACTTGTTGGTTCTTGGTTTGATTTCTTGAGCTTTAAGAATCTTGTTAAGAAAGTCAGTGTCTATACCAACATATTGGAGCATTGAACTTTTTTTTTTTGTTTTTGTTTGTTTGTTTGTTTGTTTAGTGGTTGCAGAGTTTCTTGTAATACCTAAGTCTTTGATCCATTTTGAGTTGACTTTTTTTTTGCAGGGTGAAAGATAGAGATCTAGTTTCATTCTCCTACATATAGATATCCAGTTTTCCCAGCACCATTTGTTGAAAAGTATATCTCTTCTCCAACATAAGTTTTTGGCACCTTTGCCAATTATCTGATGACTGTTATCTATGTGGATTTGACTCTATGTCTTCTGTTTTATTCCATTGGTCTTTATATCTGTTTTGATGGCAACATCATGCTGCTTTTATTATTATAGCTCTGTAGTATAATTTGAGATGTGGCATTATAATGTCTTCTGCATCACTTTTCTTGCTCAGGATTGCTTTGGCTATTCTGGATCTTTTATTCTTCCAAATGAATTTTAGAAATATTTTTTCTAGTTCTGTCAAGAATGTCATTGGTATTTTTATGGGGAGTTTATTGTCTGCATAACACTTTTGATACTGTGGCCATTGTGACAATATTAATTCTGCCTATTCAAGAACATGAGAGGCTTTACATCTTCTAAGGTCTTCTTGAATTTCTTTCTTCAGTGTTTTATAGTTTTACTATAAGTATTTTATGTTTTTTAGGTTATTGTGAAAGGCATAGTTTTCCTGATTTCTTTCTCAGCAGATTCATTGTTAAAGCATAAGAAGGCAATTAATTTATGCATGTTGAATCTTGTATTATGCTACTTTGCTAAATTTGTTTAACAGCTCTAGAAGTCTTCTGGAGTGGAGTTTTTAAACATTAAATTAGCAGGTCTACTCCTCAATAGATCTAATGTGTACACAGACATAGACAAGTTGTAATTATTGCTGCAAACAATATTTTCCACTTATAAACTATATTATTGTATTTGATCAGTGATTCACTATTTTCTTAATGTAATTTTTCTAAAGAATAACATTTTGGGAGAGGCCATCTTAAATAAATGTTCAACTCTAGAATTTAGAAAGAAGCAAAATATGCCCAAGAAATTGATATATAGAAATGAATGAATGTGACAAAGGTAAAATCTTGGCACAGTGTCCAGCACAGAGGAAACAATCATATACATTAGCTAAATAAAAATAAAAGATAAGCAATAACCTAAAAGACAAAACATAATAATTAGTAAATCAAGAGTAAGGAAATTGAGGAGAGTGTACAGTGGAGGAAAGTGAAATGGAAACAAATAAAACAGACAAAGCATTAGCCAATCCAATCAAGGAAAACAAAAGTCACAACCCAAGTAAATACAATTAGAATTTTTAAAAAAAATGATATAAAAGTTATTCAAGAATTAGTATAGTATTCATTATTCCTTGTATCACTGGCTACTAGAAATTAACAAAATGGAAAAATATATTATCAAATTTGACTCAAGAGGAAAATATACTGAACAGATTTCTCAAGTAAAGTTAGATTGTATTCCATAAAGCAAACTTTCACAATTTTTTGAATAATATATGTCTATTCCATTGGAATTTTATGGTTTATTTTTTGCATATTAAATTATCTTATATCACAAGAATGGTTTTCAAGTTATTTATTCTTTTTAGGGTGTATATCAACCTTTTTTTCTAAAAATGATTCTAGTCTCACACTGGCATACTTGCTAGTTCTTTCAGGCTCCCAGAAAAAAGATGCCCCACATACCATATAAACTATTCAAATGACATTTAAAACAATGTAATACCAACATAAACAGCAGCTAGAAGAAAAGTTACCTCCATCATGAAGGAATATCTGAGCAGATCATTCTTTCCTTTCCTTGAGTTCCTTGGGTTTGCAATTTAAAAGTTCTTATGCATCCACCAGTATTGTCTTAGTTCTACCTTTAAGAAAGTATCCACTTCAACCAAAAAAAAAAAAAATTTAACATTCCCTCTGACACTGCTCATGCTAGATCTCAACATACCATTTCCTTCCATCAATGGATTGCCATTGAGTCCACCTGATAGAATTCATAATGGACAGCTCCAGATTCATGGCCATTGATCCCCAGGTCAGGTGCTCCATTCTGATATTCAGGATGGCTAAATAGCACTCCAAGTACTGTCTAACAATTGTTATAACTCTCCAAAACAAAAGTGTGGGTTGTTCTACAACTGTAGGAGTATTCATTATTAAACTTCCACATCACATTTTCTATAAATTCCACACAATGTCTTTTTTCCACCAAAATTCTCTCAAATGCCCCATCACAAGGCCTAAGCAAAAGCACTGCTGGCATTGCAGCCTGAACCTGGCACTTTTTCTGAAACTTTTCTGCTTGAGGATGTACTGAAGCTCAACTGAAAGTCTTTCTTGTGACTGTATTTTAAAGTATGGTCTTTGTTGTTTCCAGAATGAACAAACACAGACACACACACATACACCTTAACAGACCTGGGAGGTACAAATGCAATCATTTATTTATTTGTTTTTTTATTCTGGAAGAGAATTTTATTTTCATGGCCAGACCACTGGATCACTAAAATTTTTAGTGATGTGTTAAGTTCCTCCCCAATTTTGTATTGGGCTCATCTCTCATTCTGTGGAAAGCCCTCCAAAGTACTTAATACTTAGAGTTGATCTGATAATATCGTGACTCACATGGTGTCATCAAGGAATGTAATATACTGAAAAATGTTTGAATTGCTCTGGATCTCTTCAGATTGTATCAGGACAGACTTCATAGCTTCCCATTGTTTGAATCCCCTGCCTAACACTCCAGACTTTTGGTCATTGTGTTAATTGTGCCATCTTGTTTCTAATGGTTCAGTATGATAACCTAGCCTCTGAGACTTGGGGATCTCTCAAAACATCTAGTTCTATCAGAGATTCTAGTACTATAATAATTCCATGTTTCAGTCTCAGTCTACAAAACAGAACCAAATAATCAGGTTGGTCCATCTCTCACTGACACGTTTCTTATTGCTTTGGTGAGTAGAATATGTACTGTGTGTTCTCATGGAAAACAATTGACTGGTTGGTTTTCTGGCTTCGTGTAGTAGATCCATTCTAGCATGCCTTCTTCTTCGGGCCTTTTGATCATTTTCTCCATATTTCCCATAGCATTTCTTTCTTTTTCCTTTACTTCTTCTTTTTTTTTTCATAGCATTTCTGTCATTTGCATTGCTCTTAGAGTGGTCTATGGTTTATTTCAAGTCTTTAAGAGCCAACCTGGAAGGTAGAGTTACACATCCAGGGCTCCTTAAAAGGATGTTAACCTCTTGTATCATTGAAACATGTGCTCGTATTAAAATCTCTCTTAACCAACTTGCTCTCTGTCTCCCTGATCCAACTTCCTAAGGATGCAGATCCAAATATCCTATTTCTGCTTCTGCTTATACTGATTACTGCAGCCGCCTTGGTGAATAGCACATTTCTGGCCTCAGCAGGCCCAGCACTTCCCAGCTGCATGGTATGTCATAACTAGAGCTCAGCAGTGTGGCTGGTGGTGGGGAAGCATAGTTGGGACAGCTTTTGAGGGTGAGGGAGCAGGGGATGATTTGCAACACAGACTCTGCATCACCTTTGAACAAAGTGGGAACACTAATCTTCAATTAGAAAGAGCTCATAGAAATTTGGTGATTCCATGTTTTTTGAGTGTTCCTTGTTATTGGTGACCAGGAGGGAAAGTGTGAGTAGATTCTGAAGGGATGAGGGATCTTTCAAGACAGAAACCTTCATCATCTACAAGCAAGGTGGGAGAATCAGCATTCAACTGGAAAAAGTTATGGCCCTTACTTCTGCAGGCCCAGAGGGTCCAGGAAAACTTTGTAATTTAAGACATTTGAATGTGTCAACTGAAATATTTTGATCTCCAGTCTCAGTGTTCTGCTTCTTCTAAATCAGGGCACTGACCTTGGCAAAACAACCCTGCTAAGCTTTGAATTGTAAATTTTTTCTGGATCTGTGTTACTTTCACAGTTAAAACAAGATATAGGTGCATATTTGTCTAAAGCAAGATATACAACTTGAAAGAAAAAGTGTAAATTACATATACACATGCATATATGCATCCATATATAATTAAGAGAGAATATTGATGAAACGAATTATGTGATCACTTTTTTCTATGTGTACAGAATATTTCCAGGGTTAATATACAAAAAAATGAAGGAATAAATGGGTATTTCTTATTTATCTGTGCCTGAAAAAAGTTTAACTTATCTTCCATTCCAGACAACCTCATCAGAATGAATTTTTAAAAAACCTAATAAATGCAACTGATGCTAGAACATTATTTCTGTTTAATTTTTCAATAAACACCACTCTTTTAAGCCACCAATATGTAGCAGAAATCATATACTGGGTGATTTCAAATCAGTATATGGAGACATATCACCATGCAATTATATCAAAATATAGATGAAAACATTCTGAATGAATCCATTCTTCTGCTTATGTGTTCTTCTTCACTATTTAGAATTGGATCTGCCAATATTCCTCAGTTCTCACCTTCTTTTCTTTAACCTTCAGATTACAAGTATGTTCTCTTTGTGAAAATCATTTGATGTTCAGAAGACTCAAAGAGCCTTGTGATGTGACTTTGAAACCCTCTGGAGATATTTTATGTCACTTTAAGGCAGTTCATCTTATCAATAGGAATTTGAAATCTCTTCCTGCAAATTATCACCTTCCTTAGTTCATAAGTCCAACCCACAAGTTTAAAATGGGTCAGGCACTTGGGGGAAAAAAATAGGTACAATCCTCGGATAGAAAAAATTTTGATCAAACAGTCTCAAAATTCTAATCATTTTTGATGCTGAGATGAACTATGTATGATCCTCAGCAACTTAATTAACTCTTTGACTACTTCATTGTATATAGAGAAGAAAACGATTACTTCAATCACCTTACTTTGCAGGAGATATGACATCCTTAGAAACAATGTTTGTCAGAGGTGGATGCACAAAATATGCCATTTTTTTAATGCTGATTTTGCCAGTTCAACCTCAATTCTTTGGTCTTACATGGTTACATGACCCCAAAGGAACATAATATCATTTATTTATTATGGTAACTAATAAAGCTTTAGTGGCTTGCAGCTCTAAGCTAATTATCAGTAATTTTCATGGATTTAATGTTTTTCATTACTCTTTACTTAATTAATAAATAAAAACATTAAAATTATACATTTTGGGAGGTAGGACAGTGGAGACTGCTTTACTACTGAGCTACAACACCAGCTCTTTTTATTTTTTATTTTGATACAGGGTCCCCCTAAATTGCTGAGGCTAGTTTCAAACTTGTGATCTTTCTGCCTCAACCTGCCAAGTCACTGGGTTTATAGGAATGCACCACTGTGCTCTGCAAAATTTTATATACTAATAGAGTATGATGTGATGTTTCATATATGTATATTTTTGTATGCTGTTTAAACCAGGTTAAGTATATCTATCATCTCAAACATTAGTCATTTTTTTATGGTAGAAACATTCATAATCCTTTCTTCTAGCTTTTTGAAACATACAATACACAGATGTTTTCTGTAGTCACCCTACTGTACAATAGCACACCAGGGCTTCTTTCTCCTAAGTGTAACTTAGTGCCCATTGATCAACTTTTCTGCATTTCTCCCTCCCCTTTACTCTCCCCCTCCTAGCCACCATTCTATTCTCAACTGCTGTGAGATCGATTTTTAGATTCTACATATGAGTGAGTTCATGCATTACTTGTCTTTTTGTGCCTGGTTTATTTTCACTTAAGGTAATGTTCTCCAGATCCACCCATCCCCATGCTGCTGCAAATGACAGGATTTCATTCTTTTTATTTCTGAACAGTATTACATTGTATGTATTTTCTATATCCAGTTTTCTATATCCACATTTTTCTACATCAATTTGTCTGTTGATGGACACTTCAGTTTCCAATTCTTCACTACTTTTAATAGTGTAGCAACGAACATGAGAGTGCAGATGTCTCTTAGACAGACTGATTTCATTTTCTTTGGCTATAGACCCAATAGTGGCATTGCTGGGTCATATGGTAGTTCTACTTTTAATTTTTGAGGAAACTCCACATTCTTTTCCGTAGTGGCTATACTGGTTGACAATCCCACCAACAGTGTGCAAATGCTCCCTCTTATCCACATCCTCACTAGCAATTTTTTTTCATATTTTAATTTATTTATTTGTTCTATTTAGGTTTACATGATAGCAGAGAGCAATTTGATTCATTGTACACAGATGGAGGAAACATTTCATTCCTCTGGTTGTAAGTGATATAGAATCACAACATACATGCAGTCATACATAAGACTAGGGCTATGATGACCATCATATCTTATCACCTTTACTATCCTCATGACCCCTCCAGGCTTACAACCTGTGAACAGAGTTCCTCCATTGTTCCCATGTCCTTCCCCACACTATGGATCAGCATCCACTTATCAACGAGAACATTAGGCATTTGGTTTTCTGAGATTGGCTTACTTTTCTTAGCATGATATTCTCCAACTCCATCTATTTACCTGCAAATGCCATAATTGTATTCTTTCTTATTGCTGACTAATATTCCATTGTGTATATATACCACAGTTTCTTTATCCATTCATCTGTCGAAGGGCATCTAGGTTGGTTCCACAGTTTAGCTATTGTGAATTGAGCTGCAATAAACATTGAAGTGGCTTCATCACTGTAGCATGCTGTTTTTAAGTCTTCTGGGTATAGACTCAGGAGCGGGATAGCTGGGTCAAATGGTGGTTCCACTCCAAGTTTTCTAAGGAATCTCCATACTGCTTTCCAGATTGTTTGTACCAATTTGCAGTTCCACCAGCAATGTATGAGCGTGCCTTTTTCCCCACAACTTTGCCAATACTTATTGTTGTTTGTATTCTTGAAAATTGCTGTTCCGACTGGCATGGATGAAATCTTAGGGTAGTTTTGATTTGCATTTCTCTGACTGCTAGAGATATTGAACATTTTTTCATATATCTGTTGATGGATTGTGTACCTTCTTCTGTGAAGTTTCTGTTTAGCTCCTTGGCCCATTTATTGATTGGGTTGCTTGTTTTTTTGGTGTTAAGTTTTTTGAGTTCTTTATATATCCTGGAGATTAGTGCTCGATTGAATGCGTGTGTAGCAAAGATTTGTTCCCAGAATGTCAGCTCTCTGTTCACTTCATTGATTATTTCTTTTGCTGAGAAGAAGCTTTTTAGTTTGAACCCATCCCATTTATTCATTCTTGATTTTACTTCTTGTGCTATAGGAGTCTTGTTAAGGAAGTAAGGTCCTAATCCAAATTGATGAAGATTTGGGCCTATTTGTTCTTCTATTAGGTGTTGGGTCTCTAGTCTGATTCCCAGGTCCTTGATCCACTTGAGTTGAATTTTGTGCATGGGGAGAGATAGGGGTTTAGTTTCATTTTGCTGCCTATAGATTTCCAGTTTTCCCAGCACCATTTGTTGAAGAGGCTATCTTTTCTCCAGTGTATGTGTTTGGCTCCTTTGTCTAGTATAAGGTAACTGTATTTAAGTGGATTCGTCTCTGTGTCTTCTATTCTACACCATTGGTCTACAGGTTTATTTTGGTGCCAGTACCATGCCGTTTTTGTTACTATAGTTTTGTAGTATAATTTAAGGTCTGGTATTGTGATGCCTCCTGCTTTACTCTTCTTGATAAGGATTGCTTTGGCTATTCAGGGTCTCTTATTCTTCCAAATGAATTTCATGATTGCTTTTTCTATTTCTATAAGGAATAACGTTGGGATTTTAATTGCAATTGAATCTATATAGCACTTTGGGTAGTATGGCCATTTCAACAATATTGATTCTGCTTATCCAGGAGCATGGGAGAGTTTTCCATCTTCTAAGGTTTTCTTCAGTTTCTTTCTTCAGTGTCTTGTACTTTGCATTGTAGAGGTCTTTCACCTCTTTTGTTAAATTGATTCCCAAGTATTTTATTTTTTTGAGGCTATTATGAATGGGATAGTTTTCCTAATTTCTCTTTCAGAGGGTTTATCACTGATGTATAGAAATGCAATTGATTTATGGGTGTTGATTTTATATCCCGCTAGTTTGCTGAACTCATTTATTAATTCTAGAAGTTTTCTGGTAGAATTTTTTGGATCCTCTAATTATAGAATCATGTCATCTGCAAATAATGATAGTTTGAGTTCTTCTTTTCCTATTTGTACCCCTTTAATTTCTTTCATCTGTCTAATTGCTCTGGCTAGTGTTTCAAGGACTATGTTGAATAGCAGTGGTAAAAGAGGGCATCCCTGTCTTGTTCCCATTTTTAGAGGGAATGCTTCCAATTATTCTCCATTTAGGATGATGCTGGCCTTGGGTTTAGCATAAATAGCTTTTACAAAGTTGAGGTATGTTCCTACTATCCCAAGTTTTTCTAGTGTTTTGAACATAAAAGGTTGTTGTATTTTGTCAAATTCTTTCTCTGCATCGATTGATAAAATCATATGAGTCTTATCTTTAAGTCTATTGAAGTGATGTATTATGTTAATTGATTTCCATATGTTGAACTAACCTTGCATCCCTGGAATGAACCCCACTTGATCATGGTGCACTAATTTTTTGATATGTTTTTGTATGTGATTTGCCAGAATTTTATTGAGAATTTTTACATCTGTGTTCATCAGGGATATTGGTCTGAAATTTTCTTTCTTAGATGTGTCTCTGTCTGGTTTTGGAGTCAGGGTGATACTTTCCTCATAGAATGAGTTTGAAAGGGTTCCCTCCTTTTTTATTTCATGAAATAGTTTGAGGAGTATTGGTATTAATTCTTCCTTGAAGATCTTGTAGAACTCAGCTGAGAATCCATCTGGACCTGGGCTTTTCTTGGTTGGCAGGCTCTTAATGGAATCTTCTATTTCCTTACTTGAAATTAGTCTGTTTAAGTTGTGTATGTCTCTTGGTTCAGTTTGGGTAGATCATATGCCTCTAGAAACTTGTCAGTGTCTTCAGGGTTTTCTGTTTTACTGGAGTATAAATTTTCAAAATAGTTTCTAATTATCCTCTGTATTTCCTTCTTCATCACAAATTTAAGTAATTTGGGTTTGTCCCTCCTTCTTTACATTAGAGTGGCTAAGGGTTTGTCAACTTTGTTTATTTTTTCAAAGAACCAGCTTTTTTTTTTGTCAATTTTTTGAATTGTTTCTTTAGTTTCAAATTCACTGATTTCAACCCTGATTTTGATTATTTCCTGTCTTCTACTTCTTTTGGTGTTGATTTGTTCTTCCTTTTCTAAGACTTTGAGATGAAGAGTCAAGTCATTTATTTGTTGACTTTTACTTCTTCTAATGAATGATTTTAGTGCAATGAACTTTCCTCTTAGCACTGCCTTCGTGGTATCCCAGAGATTTTGATATGTTGTATCACAGTTTCATTTGCCTCTAAGAATTTTTTTTATCTCTTTCCTGATGTCTTCTGTTATCCATGCATCATTCAATAGCATATTATTTAGTTTGCAGGTGTTGGAGTAGTTTCTATTTTTAATCAGTCATTGATTTCTAATTTTATTCCATTGTGGTCAGATAGGATGCAGGGTAGTATCTCTATTTTTTTGTATTTGCTAAGACTACCTTTGTGACATAACATATGATCTATTTTGGAAAAGGATACATGTGCTGCTGAGAAAAAAGTGTATTAGCTCATTGATGGATGGAACACTCTATATATGTCTGATAAGTCTAAATTATTGATAGTTTCATTGAGATCTATGGTTTCTTTATTAAGTTTTTGTTTGAAAGATCTATCCAATGGTGAGAGAGCTGTGTTAAAGTCTCCAAGTATTATTGTTTTGTGGTCTATTTGATTCTTATATTTGAGAAGGATTTGTTTGATATATATAGAAGCCCCATTTTGGGGGGCATAGATATTTATGATTGTTATGTCTTGTTGATGTATGATTCCCTTAAGAAGTATGAAATGACCTTCTTTATCTCTTTTCACCATCTTTGGTTTGAAGTCCACTTTATTTGATATGAGGATGGAAACTCCTGCTTGTTTGCGGGGCCCATGTGAGTGATATGTTTTTTCCCACCCTTTCACTTTCAGTCTGTGGATGTCTTTTCCTGTGAGATGAGTCTCTTAAAGACAGCATATTGTTGGGTCTTTTTTTAATCCAGTGTGTCAGTCTATGTCTTTTAAGTGGTACATTTAGGCCATTTACATTCAAGGTTATTATTGAAATATGATTTGTAATTCTGGTCATTTTGATTTATTTTTGGTTTTTACCTTGACTTGTTTTCTCTTTTGAATGGCCTTTCCTTCAGTGTAGTTCCTTTCTTTGTATATTTTCCTTGTTGGTTATCATTTCCTCCTCATGGAATATTTTGCCAAGAACACTGTATATTCTTGCTGTAAATTCTCTTAACTTTTGTTTATCATGGAAGGTTTTTATTTCATCATCAAATCTGAAGGTCAGTTTTGCTGGATATAGGATTCTTGGTTGGCATCCATTTTCTTTCAGAGCTTGGAATATGTTGTTCCATGATCTCCTGGCTTTTACGGTGTGGGCTGAAAAATCTGCTGAGATCCGAATTGATCTCCCCTTATATGTAATCTGGTTCCTCTCCCTTGCAGCCTTTAAAATTCTATCCTTATTCTGTATGTTGGGCATTTTCATTATAATGTGTCTTGGTGTAGATCTGTTGAAATTTTGTACACTTGGTGTCCTGTAAGTCCCTTGTATTTGATTTTCCAATTCATTTTTCATATTTGGGAAATTTTCTGATATTATTCCATTGAAGAGATTGTGCATTCTTTTGGTTTGAAATTCTGTGCCTTCTTCTATCCCAATAAATCTTAGATTTGGTCTTTTGATGCTGTCTCATATTTCTTGTATGTTCTACTCATGAGTTTTTACCATCTTCACTGTATGATCAAGTTTATGACGCTGTCTCATATTTCTTGTATGTTCTACTCATGAGTTTTTACCATCTTCACTGTATGATCAAGTTTATTTTCAAGATTGTATATCTTGTCTTCATTATCTGAGGTTCTGTCTTCCAGGTGATCTAGTCTGCTGGTGATGCTTTCTATTGAGTTTTTTATTTGGTTTATTGTTTCCTTCATTTCAAGAATTTCTGATTGGTTGTTGTTGTTTTTTTTTTTTTCATGATCTCTATCTCTTTCTTTAAGTAATTTTTTGCTACTTGTAATTGCTCTCTTATCTCTTTGTTAGAGTGATCAATGGTTGCCTTTATTTGCTCTCCTATTTCTTTTTTGGATTGGTCAGTTTTTGCCTGTAATTGCTCACTTGTGTCATTCTTTAATTTGTAGATCATGTTAATTATGTACATTCTGAATTCTTTCTCTGACATTTCATCAACTGTGTTGTCAATGGATTCTGTTACAGTGGTATCAAAGTTTATTTGGGGCACTTTCTCCCCTTGTTTTTTCATGCTGATTGTGTATCTTTCTTTCTTGGAATATCTATCTGAGGTATTGCAGCTTCTATCCTAGAATCTTGTATTGACACTCCAGATTACCTGTATCTCACCTTGGAGCTACTTCTATTCCCTCAGTGTCTCCAGATGGACACTGTTGCCACTAAAGTTGGTGGCAGAGGTAGTGGACATACCTCTAGAGAGCAATGGGAGTGGGCTGAGCTGGGCTCTTGTGGTGATCCCTGAGGGCTGTTTTGCCCCTCTCTTGCACTCCTGCTGGTGAGCAGGAACTCTGAAGTGGAACTGGGGGCAGGCCCAGGTCTCACTTAGGCAGGGTCACAAGCAGAAGAGTCTGTGTGCGACCCTTACAGTGAGTGTGAGCCCCACTGGTGCTGGAGGCTACCAGTCTCTGGTCCACCTTCGGCTGGGCAACCCTGGAATTCCCTGAGGGCAGTTTTAGGCCTTCTGTCTCACCTGTCCACAGGAACTCTGGAGCGGAACTGGGGCAGGCCCAGGCCTCACCTGGGTGCGGCCTCCTCAGACTGAGGTCTCTGCGGGCAACTCATACCCTGGGTGTGCACTCCCCTATGGCTGGCACCTAGCAGTCTCTGGTCTACCCTTGGTTGGACACCTGTGGAGCTTCCTGAGGGTGGTTTTGAGCCCTCTGCCACTCCTGCCAGTCCGCAGGAATTCTGGAGTGGAACTGGGGTGGGCCCAGGTCTCACTTGGGTGAGGCCGCCTCATGCTGGGGTCTCTGTGGTGATTCTTACCCTGAGTGTGGGCTCTCCTGTGACCAGCAGCTAGCAGTCTGTGGTCTCCCTTTGGCTGGACACCCGTGGAGTTTCCTGAGAGTTGTTTCAGGCCCTCTGCAGCTCCTGCCGGTCTGCTGGAACTGTGGAGTGCAACTCCTCACTAGCACTTTTTATATTTAGACTTTTCAATAATAGCTGTTCCCACTGGAACAAAGTGATATCTCATTGTGGTTTGGGTTTGCATTTCCCTGATGTTTAGTGATGTTGAGCATGTTTTCATGAATGTGTTGACCATTTATATGTCCTCTTTTGAGAAATGTCTATTTTTTTCTGTTGCCTATATTTTAATCAGATTATTGGTGGTGGTGGTTGTTTGCTATTGAGTTGTTGGAGTTCTTTATATATTCTAGACATTGGCTCCATGTGAATATGTGATGTGCAAATATTTTCCATTCTGTATGTTGCCTCTTTACCCTGATAATGATTCCTTTCTTCACTTTCCCCTTCAGAAATCTAACTTGGGCATCAATAAGACACTTGGGTTGAGCAAAAAATATCATTAGGTCCCCTCTCAAAAATACCTACCTACTCTTTCCCTTATTAAATTGTATCAATTAAAATTAATTTGGATAAAAAGTTCCCAAGTGGGATACAGTGGGTGCTTAATAAAATACATATAGTGTTCATATGTTTCTTTTTTCCTTTTTTCTTTTTCTTTTTCTTTTCTTTTTTTTTAGACAGAATCTCACTAAGTTGTTTAGGGCCTCACTAAATTGCTGAGGCTGGCTTTGAATTTGTGATCCTCCTGTCTCAGCCTCCCAAGCTGCAGGGATTACAGGCCTGTGCCACTGTGCCCAACCTCATTTGTTTCTCAATATTTAAAGGAACTACATTAGTTCTGACTCTATATTTGGAGTTTTTATTAAAGTGAAAAGAGGTAAAAATAGCTATTGTGGATGTTGAGGTACATAAGAGGAAGGAGTAGTGCAGATCCCAGTGGTGTTCTACTCAAGGGAGCAACTTGAGTAGAAAGGAGATGGCCCCTTCCTCCTATAGTGTCCTTTTAGCTCCCTCTATGGGCAAATCTCAATATTGAATTGCCATGAAGAAGAAGCGCTCCTTTATGGTAAGCAGATAATGATGGGTGAATGTGGAGCTGTGCCCATACATTGGTGGGGTATAATACCTAATAAATTATCATAGAATTAAAAATGTTTCTATAAATAATAACACCCAAACAAATCATGTGTCCTGAGATAACTTGGAAAGCCCCAATAAAGGTGTAACCTTGGGTACATTGTAACTAATATTAGTCTCAGTTTTATTGTTTGCAGAATATGTATTGCTTGGCATAATTCACCAATTAAATTTAACAACTAAAAATAGAAAAATAAAACCCAGTCCCCAAAATACTTCTTTCTTATTTATTCCAACCTCATTCTCTAAGGACTGAAGCTTTAGAAACACTTGTGAAAACAAGTGTTTCCATACCTCCTATTCCCAACACTCAGTCACCACAACGGTTGTTTATCTTAATTTCTACTGCCAATAATTCAGAAAGTATAATAACTTTCTGGTACATGTTTTTCTCTTTCTATTTCTACCACTTTAGTACATTGTGTAGTTGCCTTCCAAATCTACTGTTTCAAAATATTCTTCAACAATTTTGTCTATGCTGTACATGTACTGAGGTTTTTTCTCATCAGTATTCCCTAAATGATACAGTATGATGGCTATTCACATAGCATTTATATTGTATTAGGTATTGTAAGTAACCTAGGATGATTTAAAGCATAAAGGAGGATCGCATAGGTTATGAAAAATGCAACACCATTCTATCCAAGGGACTTGAGCATTCTTACACTTGATTTTATCCAAAAGGCTGAGAAATGAGATTTGAGCATTCTTAAATTTTGGTATCCATGGGGGTCCTTGAAACATCTCCTGCAGATAATGAGGGCTAGCTGTACAATATTCTCACACTTTGATCTACCTAATGCACTTTTTATCACATCAAGTTTTATTTCAAAAAATAATCAGGGCCGGGTGCAATGGTGCACACCTGTAATCCCAGTACTTTGGGAGGCTGAGATAGGAGAATCACGAGTTCAAAGCCAGCCTCAGCAATGGCAAGGTGCTAAGCAACTCAGTGAGACCCTGTCTCTACATAAAACACAAACAGGGCTGGGGATGTGGATCAGTGGTCTAGTACCCCTGAGTTCAATTCCCAGTACCAATGGTAATAATAATAATCATAATCATAATCATGGTTGCCAGATGCAGTGGCACACACCTGTAATCCCAGCACTTTGAGAGACAGGAGAATCACGAATTCAAAAATAGCCTCAGCAACAGCGAGGAGGCACTAAGAAACTCAGTGAGACCCTGTCTCTAAATAAAACACAAAATAGGGCTGGGGATGTGGCTGAGTGGTCGAGTACCCCTGAATTTAATCCTCAGTACCAAAATAATAGTAATAGTAATAGTCATGGTTGATCAAATTAAAAATTTTCTTAGACTTACTGAAATATCCCACATCCACCCTCAATAACATTTTCAAGACATTTTGTTATGCATACTTTGGGGTTTGCATGGTCAAGTTGCATCAGTTTGCAGAGAAGTGCTTTTTCTATACCTACCCTGTCTCATAAAGTTTACTCCTGAGGAATGAAATGGTCTTTCAATTCTCTCATTTATCTTTTTTTGGTGTAATTGGAAAAAAATAAAAAAGGACTTGAAAACATTTGGTTCAGTATCTTCTGGATCTTCTTTTTGAAAAACGTGCCCTTGGGATGCATATATTCTCTGTTCCTCCAGATAGTAAATTTATAGAGTGGTAAATTTTCTGTTCTGGTGGATATGTTAATGTACTAAGCAGAAAAGCAGTGGAATGAAGTATAAGGAAGTACATTTGGCTGCAGACCTAAACAGTATTTCCCAGTTTAGGTTTTTAAAATTGAAATTTGGTCTCCATCTGTTTTACTCACATGTTTTACTTTCCATGCAATTCCATATTCTGAGGGAAAGAATAGTAAAACTTAGATCTCTCCCTGTGCATGGCAGAGGACCACAGTTACTTAGAGCTCACGTGGAGCTGTACATGAAAAAACAGGTGCTGAAGAAGTTAAAGTGACTAATTCCATTTTGTGTGCCTACTTTAGGAAAGAATGATTTATAAAGTCTGGATTTCAACAGGTCAAGTGTAATGCTACTGGCAGTGAATCACGGCTCTTTATGTGGGGCTCGTTGGAGTACCATCTGAGAATGTAATGAAAGCTAAGAACACTCCTTATGAAAAAGGCACCTTAACCCAGATACCCATAGCAATTTCAGGAAGTTCACAGATTCCTAAAAGCCTGCAAATTCACCCTCAGCTTTTCCATGAAACCCAGGGTAAGGCCTTCAAACTAACTCCTACTATGTTTATTTTTCTTTAATTGAGACTCTCTTCCTCCTATCTAATTTTCTTTTTATAAATCCTATTCTCTATATAAGATCCTTTTACTTAGACATTTTACTTAAAATTTTAAATTATTAGTTAGCATGTTTCTTGATTTCCAAGTCTATGTTCTAACTTTTAAATGGTATCTGTACAAACAAGTAATTCCCACTCCATGAGAGCACCATGAAGCTATTAAAATATATAAAAACATCACTTCTAAGACTGAATTCCTAAGACTAGATTTTTTCTTTTATTAGTGCATTATAGTTACACATAATAATTGGGCTCATTTTGACAAAATCATACATGTATGGAATTTTATTTACTCCATTTCAGTCTCTCCATTTCATTTACCTCTCCTCCTCTTCTCTTCTCCTCTTCACCTTCCTCTACTCTACTGGCATTCTATTTATTTATTTGCTTATTTACTTATTTACTGACTTACTTATTTTTATTGGTTTTTTATAGATATACATAAAGGTTGAATCCACTGCAGTGTATTTATATATGCACAAAGTGTAATTTTTTCAAATTCAGTCTGCATTTCCTCCTCTTTCCCATCCCTCATCCCTCCCTCTTAACTCCTTCTTCTATCCTAAACACTAGATTTTTGACATATGTGAACAAAATTGGATTTTGAAGGTTTGAGTTATCACTTGAATTTCGATCACATGAAAATGTACTCATATATAAATATGAGCTGGTTTAATGAATTTGGAGCACTTAGGTTCAGTCAGTACCATCAGGATGCCTAGAGTAGAACTGTCAAAGCATTTTAAGTTAAATTCAAATATAAAAATTGATAGAGAAACATTGACATAGTTCTAATAAATATCCTGACTCTCAGATCATGCCAATTTTTATGTAGAATTAAACATGCATATTTCAATTATTCACATTACTAGCATCCTTCTCATGTAACAGCATGTTGAACATGAGCATTACTTAAGGATGAAGAGGACCACAGATACAGATTCCCAAAGGAAGTGCTAGACCATATGAAGAAATCACAAAAAAAAGATGTCTGGAAACTATTTTCAAACTTTGTCTTCTACCCACATTAATTATGCCAAAAATTAAAATTTGCATATTGAAGATGTTTTGCTTTTTTTTAATGGGTGTTTTGGAGACAGAAGACCTTTGAAGAGAACCTTGTCCTACATGGGAAGAGAATGATATACTTTCTCTTGACCTCAAGTCAAAAGAAAGCTTTTTAAGTTAGAGGATATAGTCAATTGCCTTGAAGATATAAGGAATACGTAGCTCTAGATTACAATTTCCAATTTATTTGGAAGGTAGAGAGAAGCTTTGGTGATAGAGGCAAACAAAAATTACTGGATCTTGGGTGTCCTGCATTAAATGAAATTTTCAAAGCATAGAATGTGTGTTTGAGTTTGAGGAGGAATAGAGGTGGGCACCTTTGGGAGAACCACCATGCAGTCTTGTCCAAGACGCCTAGGTGCCTTAGCTTTGGGCATCTACCAAGTGTACAAAATGCCAATGCTAGGTCATGAGATAGCCACAAAATAAGAACTTTCTTGTTCCTTTCTCAACTTTTTCCTTGCAAGCAGCCCTGGTTACAGTAGAAGCCAAGTGGAGAAAAAGAAAAGTTGACTGAGTCTCCTATCCAACTGGAAAGCTTGCACCAAGTCTGAACAGGGGAAGTGAGATTTGTCCTTATGGGACAGGTCCCTTTGTATGTAGCATGTGACACTAGATATCATATTCATTGAAACAAGGCTTTTTCCATTTGCTGGAAGAGACTAGAATGAACAACAAATATGCCTTTCATTTAGTCCTGAGCAAAAGAAGAATGAGGAGAGCAGAAACCAAAAACACAATTATGTATGACTAGATCCTTTGGGAAGAGTTTGTTATTAAGTATTGTGAAGACTCAAGGAAAGTGAATTTATTTTTGAAAAGGGGTGGAGATTAAATTGAGATATAATTTGTCTTATATTGCTCTAGAAGCATGTAAACAAAAGTAAAGGTAAGCAAACCTTTGCCACAGTGGAGGGAAATACACCAATAGTGGAAAACAGATTGTCAGTTTAACCTATCTGACATCAGGAGACATAATTATCTAGTTCTTATGTGATTTTATACCCATAAGTATAGTAAGGCAGGCAGGCATAAATTTGGAGGAAAATTAACTAGCATTATCGCTGTCACCAAGAAAGGTTTGCCAACACATCAAACAAGGTAAACTAAGACACCAGACCAGACCCCAGATTTAATGACATGATGGCAAAAGAAAAAAGCACTATGAACCTAATGCTTTTGGGTAGATAATGCAAGAGGACACTAGGCAAGATATCAGGCAAAATAAAGAAAAAAAACACTAGAGGAAAGTGTGATTTGGTTTAATTTGGTTTATGCAGGAAATGCCAAAGCTGGGTTTTCTGCTTGGAAACTTCAGTAGTGAGCCTACTGGGGTGTTGGGAAAAACTAACATCTGGTTTTCTGTGTGAGGACCTCATGGTTGTGTTTGCCGATTTCCATGGTGTAAACACTCTCACTGTACCTATCGGTGTGATGTGGCCGAGTGCACAAGAGCAAGAGCCGTGTAGTTTTCCACCCTTTATTTCTACCTTACAGAAATTTCCTGCCTCAACACAAGAACTAAGAGTATGGAGAAGAAGAATTTATTTTTTTCAGCATATGATTGAGAGATCAGAAGTCCTCCTGGACTTAGCTGTCCTGGCCTGAGTGTTGTATTTGGAACAATATCTGGATAGATGAGTGTGTGAAACAATGATCTCTAAAACTGAAGGCCTCTCAGGGGTGCTCTATGTAGCATCCACCAAAAACCATTCCAGAGATGGGCAGTGAGCAACCACCAGGCTGTGTTGCTCCCACGTTCAATGATACCCAATACCTGGATAAAGTTTCTGCCATGATTTTTAGAAGAGCTAACTACAAAACCCTTCTACATTTTAACCTGTTAGTCTCATCATCCCAGATATAGGACACCTATAGCAACTTAAACTGAGTAACAAAAATACCACTTATGGCAACTTTTCAAATAAATACTGTGGTTTTTAGAATTCTATTCTTCTGAGAAAAGGAATAGGTAATAATTGGAATATTTGAAAATATATATACATATTTACATATATGAAAATATCTGTATAAAGGATACATAGCTCTAGATTTCCAATTTATTTTAATGCACCTGTGTCAATTTTGTTGAAATATTCACAGAATTGAAAACTCAGGACTCAATGGGTTAAACCACTTATTGAGGTAGAGGGTGATTACTTTTAAAATGCTAGACTTTGCAACTTAGTAAGGCCCTAAGCCACTTAGCGAGAACCTGTTTCAAAATAAAAATGAAAAAACTGGGCTGAGGGTGTGGCTCAGGGTTTATACACCCTTGGGTTGAATCCCCAGTACGAAAAAATGCCAAATTTCTTCCTCTTAGGAACATAGGTAAGGCTTGGGTGATAATTAATGTATGCTTTGCACTGGTGACTTTTCTTCATTTCTAGTGTTTGACTGGAATGATAGGAACACAAACAATAGCATTAAATCTGGACATTTACTTCAGCATCCATGAACAATATCAGCCACTCAGCTTAATTGTTCTGTTTGAAGTTGTGAGTATCAACTTCACAAGTTGCTGTATGATCAAATTAAGCAGGAACCACAGTACCATGGAGAAAAACCTCTTCAATCTTCTCATCAAGAGACAGAGTCTCACAACAGGCTGGAGTGCTATGGTTATTCAAGGCACTGTCCCACTACTGATCAGCACATCTGACCTGGTGGTACCCCTGCTCCCAGGAGACCACCATATTGATGTCCAACATATTGTGCACAACTGATCAGCTAGTGCACCCCAGGCCCAAACTCCTGGACTCAAGCGATCTTCCTGCCTCAGCTTCCTGGGGAGCTGGAACTATAGAAGCACACCACCACACCCACCTACAACCTTTTCAATCTCAAGCTGGGAGAAACAGATTTCAGGGAACAAACCAGTGCTCCTATAGAAATCTTAATTATTAATTATACTTTAGATCCACATTATTTTCCAAGGGATAAAGGAAACATGAACATCTAGTGAAGTCAAATGCAGAGGGCTGAGGGACTCAGTCAAGTGAATTATTCAGTCTCCCACTCTCAGCATAATTCTCTTGTTTTCCATCCTCTTACTTCATGTGTCAAAGAAGCATGCGTTTCCCAGGATAAATGAAGTTGTCTAAAATATAAATCTCTCACGTAAAAAAACATTAATCTGTTTGGAGACCTTTCTATAATTTCTAAGGGCAAAGCTCTACTAAATATTAATAGAATTTGGCTTTCCTTGACATAAATTTCGACAGCTGACACCCAACTGACTGACAGTCCACACACAGCCAAGCAAATTTCATTAATCTCCAGTTTGGATCTGTGTCTTCGCAGAAGCTCTTGCTAATGTATATTCAGTCACAGTAATCAGCTGCTCAGAACGGTACTTTCCAACTTATGAGTCCGGCTATAGCGGGAAAGTACTCCTTCCTCACTGAGTTCACAGCATCTGACTCTGTTGGTGACAGGTATGTCATGGAGTGTTAGCCACAACTGTGAGAACTGTCACCACGTTATTCGTTTCCTCTCTCTGCCTCCTTCAGGATGTGGAGCAGCCTGCTCTACTGGGCAGGTCCCAGCCACATGCATCAGAATGGAATCATCTTTAGTACTTCCAGCTGAAAGTGAAAACACCATCTCCCTTATTACTAGTCTGCCACAGACTGCTCCTTTGGCTTGGCCTGTCAATCTTCTGATCCTTTTAGGGGCTTGACATGGGTTTTTAGGCTGTTTATTTTTGCTTATTTGTTGTCTGTTCATTTCATTGGATCAGGAGTAGTGCATCCTTGTGGGGAGATGCGGACCTATGGAAATCAAAAATCCTATGGTTGGAAGGTACTTTGGAGATGATCTCATCACTTAATCACCCTGCCCCATCTTCCTGAAAGTAAATTCCAGAAGGAAAACTGCACGTTGAGAGTGAAGTTATAAAGTTTTTATTTAACTATATTGAGAAAATGTTTGAACTTAAAGGAGAGTTACAAGCACAACTCTATATTTTTTACCTGAATTCACCATTTGCTAATATCTTGCTACATTTGCTTAATCTCTCATAAGTATAAATATGGATATATAGGTGTGTAGATATAGATATCTAGGATAATCATCTTAGTAAATTACTTAAAAGCATGTTAAAGACATCATAATCTTTTATCCCTAATAATCCCAAAGTACTTCTGCATGCATCTCCTAAGAACAAAAGCATTATTTTACAAACACAGGAAAGTGAGAAAATTCAGAAAATTTAACCTTGAAATACTACTAGTATCAGTTTCACATATAAAGAGAGGGGGTCAGTGAGAGAAAGAGATAGGAAAAATTCATCATAAGAATTGGTTCATAGGATTAGAGAATTCAAAAATTCTCACACAAGAGACTAAGAAATCTGGTGGTTAATTCAGTTCAAAAAGTGCAAAGGCCTGGACAGGGAAGGTTGGGAGCATGGGCAGAGCCAAACACTGGTACAAATCTTGGTCTGAATCTGGAGGCCTAAGAACCTAAAGCTGTAACATCCTAAGGCAGGAGAAGATGGATGTCCTAGCTCAGAGTGAATTTGCCTTTTCTCTATCATTCTGTTCTGTTGCCCTCAGGGAATGGGAGGATGCCTGCCCAGGTTGGTAAGAGCAGACCTTTACCCAGGCTGCACTTCAATGCTGATCTCTTCAGAAACAACTTTCACTGACACAACCAGGAAATATTTATTATGTATGTTAAATATATATATATATTGCCAGGTGTCCAGGCATCCCTTAGTCCCCTTAAACAAGCACATAAAATCAACTAATATGTCCTTTATCACACGTGCCCTTCAAATATAATTCAGGATTGCACTTCGTATTTGGTGGGTGTGTTTGTCACTGATTTCTTTGTCTTTTAGGACACTGACACATTTAAAGTTACAACATTAGGATGTAGCACGTGGTGCCACTTTGTCCCATAATTGCAGAGGAGGGTAACGTTATTTACTTCTTAATGTGAAATCTCTCCTCTGTAAAATTACCATTTTTCCCTTGGAAATTAATAATTAATCTGTGGGGAGATGTTTTGAGACTGTATAAATATTCTACTCCCCATTATACTTTTACTCAAAAGTGTTGACACCCATTGATAATGTTTGCCAGAATCAAGTTTAAGTCTGGTGATTGAAAATGGTGGTTTTCTCACTTTATTATTCATTCTGCATTTATTGGTATTCGACTCTGCTATGGTTTGGCAAGATTTCCCTGAAGGCCCACATGTTAAAGGTTTGGTCCCAAACCCAAGGTGCTATTAGCATGGGGTAGAGCTTTAAGAGGTAGGGCTCACTTGAAAATCTTCTGGTCATGTGAAGGCATGCACTCAAAGGGAATATTGAGACCCTGGACCTTCCTCTTTCTTTGTTTCCCAGCTGCCATGAAGTAAGTTGCTTCCTCTGCCATATGTTCCTGCCTTTCTGTACTGGCTCACCACAAGCCCAAAAGCCATGTGGCCCACCAACCAGAAACTGAAATCTCCAAAGCCTGTTTCCTCTTTTTAAGTTGATTCTCTCAGATATTTTGTTACAGTAACAAAAAGCTGACTAACACATACTCTCAGCAAGTTTTCTATGATCCCTCCATTAGGTACTTGTTTATTTTATAATTTCTTTAGTTACTCAGCATCAATATGGACTATGAACACCCATCATGATTTTGGTGTTCAAACCATTCTAGATTTGGCCCATGGAGATCTCTTCAAGATGGCTTGTGTCATTCTTGTATATCACCATCATTTTTAGAGTACTTATTTTCTGACTCCATTGGATATTCCAAATTCATTCTTGTTCCCTGTTCTAGCCCCAGAATAAGACATTTCTTCACACAGTGCCCCTGGCTCAATATAGGAATGGTATTTGAAGCCAAAATCTGGGTGTTTGTCCAAATCTCATTGATGCAGCAGAGTCCTGGAACATGCTGACGCCTGCTGTTCATACAGAATCAGGCTTGCCACTCCCTGCTCCCCACCCCTGTGAAGGGGTGAGAGCCAGGAAAAGTGGATGATTTCTCTTGGGCATTGTGTGTACTTCTTCTACTCACACTCCTTCTGCCCATCCTTGTCTTTAAATCCATACAAAAAGCAAGGCTACCTTGAATAATGCTGCAATGAACATGGGAGTGCAGAAGTGACTTGGACATATTGATTTCAATTCTTTTGGATACATGCCCAGAAGTGGAATTGATGGATTATGTGGTAGTTCTATTTTTAATTTTTAGAGAAATCTCTATACTGCTTTCCAGAGTGGATGTATTAATTTACATTCCCACCACAGAATACAGTGCTCCCTGTTCTCCATGTCTTCCTAATGTGTGATCTTTCATCTTTTTGAGAAAAGCCATTCTAATAAGTGGTGATATCTCATAATTTTAAGTTGCATTTATCTACTGCACATTTTTAATGAATCTGTTGGCCATTTTTAGTATCTGTTGTTGAGAAACATCTGTTCAAGTCTCCGTTAATTTTTTAAATTGAGTTGTTTTCTTGCTCTTGGGTTGTTACAGTTCCTTATGGATCTTGACCCCTTATCAGGTGAATGACTCACAACTATTTTCTCTCCTCTGTGGGTTGTCTCTGTACTTTGCTGGTTGTTTCTTTTGCTCTGCAGAAGCTTTTATATTTGATTCAGTCTTGCTGGTCTATTTTTGCTTTTGTTGTTTGTGCTGAGGTCACATCCAAAAAAATCACTGACCAGATGAATGTCATGAGCTTTTCTCCTATTTTTCCTTCTAGTAATTTTGTAGTTTCAGGTCTTATGTTAAAGACTTTAATCCATATTGAGTTGATTTGCACATATTGCATGAGATAAGGACCCAATTTCTCTCTTATGCTTGCCTCATAGAATATTATTCATTCTTTAACAAGCATGGAATTCTGCCATTTGTAAGAACAGATGAACCTGGAAGATATTATACTAAGTGAAATAAGCAGGAACAGAATAACAAATATCACATGACCTCGCCAATACATGGAATTGAAGAAGGTTGAACTCACCAAATTAAAGAGTAAATGATGGTTACCAAAGGTTCAGGTGGGGAGTAGGAAATGGGAGTCATTTATCAAATGGTGCAAAGCTTCAGATAGACAGGAGGAATAAATTTTGAGGCCTATTGCACAACAGGATGACTATAGTCAATAATAATGTATTATATGTTCAAAATAACTTGGAGAATAGATTTCAAATGTCTCACTTTAAATAAATAATATGCAAGTGAAGTGATAGACATTATCACCTGATAAGCTGATTAGCTTATCCGCACACACACACACACACACACACACACACACACACACATACACACACATAACATTTTATCCCCTAAATATATGCAATTAAGTTTTTTTCAATTTAAAATAATGTCAATTTTAAAAAGCAAAGCTAATACAGAAATCCCAGATGCTTTCATGCAGACCTAGGAAAGCATTATCCTGATAATCCTAATGCTAGCTTATACATAAACACAGGGGGGTAATTTTTATGAAGTCCTGCCAGACATACACATAACATCCATTTTCCATTTTATCTATTTTAAAGTGTATAATTCTGCAGCACGTTTATACTATTGTATACCACTATCTAATTCCAGGATATTTTCATCATCTCAAACAAAAACCCTACACCCATTAACCCATGGAACCATCCTTCTTTCTTCCCTCTCTCAGCCTCTGTCAACCACTAATCTGTTTTCTGTCTCCATGGATTTAACTATTCTAAGTATTTCATCAGAGAAATCATACAATTTCAGTTCTTCTGTATCTGGCTTCTTTCACTTAGCATAAATTCTTCAGGGTTTATCCTTGATGTGACATGTGTCTGTTATTAATTGTATGGCTAAATGATATTCCATTGTATGGGTATATCACATTTTGCTTGTCTACTTATTAAATGATAGATATGTAAATTGTTTTCAGCTCTTGGCTATCACAAACAGGGTTCCTATTAACCTTCTTGTACATTTTTTTAACAACACTTTTCAATTCCTTGGTGTGTATACCTAAGAGTGGAACTGCTGTATCAAATGATACTTCTTTTTTTTTTTTTTTTTGGTACTGGAGATTGAACTCAGGGGCACTTGACCACTGACCCACATCCCCAGCCCTATTTTGTGTTTTATGTAGAGACAGGGTCTCACTGAGTTGTTTAGCGCCTCGCCATTGCTGAGGCTGGCTTTGAACTCGCGATTCTCCTGTCTCAGCCTCCCTACGTGCTGGGATTACAGGCTTGAGCCACCGCGCCTGGCTAATGATACTTCTTTTTAACCTTTTCAGGAACCATTAAACTGTTTCCTACAGAAGTTGTACCATCTTACATTCCCATCAGTAGTTTGGGGGTTAGAGTGTCTCCTATCTTCACTAACATCTATTTTCCTTTTCTCTTCAATTATAGCCATTCTAATAGGTGTGAAGTGGTATCTCATTTTATTTTTATTTGTATGTCCCTAATGATTAGTGTTATATGCTTATTGGTCATTTGTATACTTTCTTTGGAGCAGTATCTATTCAAGTCCTTTGACCATGTTTAAGTGGGTTGTTTATTCTTGCTGATTTATAGGAATTCTTTACATAATTTGGATGGCAAACTTACCAGGTATGTGACTTCTATTATATGTACCTTGCAGGTATATGAGTTGTTTTTTCCCTCTTAATACTGTGAGTCCCATCTGTGAGTTGTTGTTTACCTCTTAGTACTCTAAGTGTCGTTTTATATAAAACTGTTTATTTTTGATGAAGCCCAATTTAGCTATCTTTGTTTAGCTGTTGTTGGTACTTGTGTTTGGAATGATAAAAGAAGAAAACATTCCAACCCAAATTCAGGGTTATGAAAATTTTAGTACTTTTCTTCTTTGAGTTTAAAGTTTTTAACTCTTATTTTTATTTCTTTGAACTATTTTGAGTTAACTTTTGATGTGGTACAAGGTAAGGTCCAGTTTCATTCTTTTGCATGTGAAAACCCAACTATTTCAGCATGACTTGTTGAAGAAACTAGAACTTTTCCCATTAAATGACCTTTGTTAAAAATCAAATCATGTGTGTATGGGTACATTTCTTGGGCTTTGAATTTTTATTATGGCTAAATGATACTATATTCTATGGACATCTATCTGTCTGTATGTATGCTGGTGCAATGCTGATTCAAAATTCTGTGGCTTTGTAGTAACTTGGGAAATCAGGAAGTTGAGTCCTCCAACTTTCTTCTTTTTCAAGATCATTTTAGCTATTTAGATCCCCTTGCAATTCCTTGTGAATTTTGGAGTTGTTGTCTACATTTCTACAAGAAAAAGCCATTGGGATTTTAACAGGGATCACATGGAATCTGTAGACCACTTTGGGAAGTATTACCATCTTAACAATATAAAACCTTCCAATCAATGGGTACAGGATGTCTTTATCTTTATTTAGGTCTTCTTAAACTTTGTCAAGTGATTTTTTTTTTAATTTTCACCACACATGTTTTATGCTTCTTTAGTTAGATTTATTTCTAAGTGTCTTATTCTTTTTGATGCTATTGTACATGGAATTATTATTTTTTAATCTCCTTTTCAGATTGTTCCTTGCTAGCATAGGGAAATACAAGAGTGAACATTTTTTGATATCCTATTCTGTGTCAGACACCTACAAATTATCACATTTAATTTCACAAAGTAGTAGGATGTAGTCTATATTTACAGATGAAGACTGTAGAATCCAAATATGTTGAAACACATGAAAATGAGATAGCAATAGAAACAGGCAAAGTGAGATTGGCCCATCACAGATGGATTTCATTTCTTTTTTGCCTCTTTTCTTGCACTTTCTTCTTGCTCCCTCATCTCCAACCACTGCAATTCTTTTGGTTCAATTCGCTTGTTACCTAGCTTTCCATTACTTGTACCTGACACAATCAAATTTTAAGGAGGAAAGGTTTCTTTTGGCTCACAGCATCAGAAATTTCAGTCCACAGTCACCTGGCCCAGTTGCTTTGGACCTGTAGCAGCACAGCACATCATAGCAGCAGCATGTCACAGAGGAGGCCTGTTCACCTCATGCTGGCTGGGAGGCAAAGAGAGAAAGGAAAAGCCCACTGTCCCAAAGTTCCCTCCAAGGGCTTATCTCAGTACTCCAACTTCCTGATCATCCTATCCATATCCTCTGTGTACCCATGGCCTCTTGTCTAGTTCCCTTTATCTTTTATTGTGTTTCAGGTTAAATGACCATATCGGTGTCTCTCTTTGAGGGTCCATGTTTGTGTTGTGTATGACCCATTTATCCCAAGCCCCTAGCATGGCATAGAGTAGACACTCAGCACATCCTTGCTCAATGGGTGGGGTCCAAGAATCAACTAAGAGCCTTGAAGACATATGAATTACCATTGACACTGCCACCAAGGAAGACTGATCTACTGCTTCTGCAATGCTGCCCTCTTCCTGCATGCCTTTGCATATTCACTTTAGAGTCAATTCAACATAGATGTGTAATTTTATATGTTGTCCCTCATATTTTTCTTTTTGAAATATTTATTAATTATTCATGGTGCCACTAAGATCCAAAGGAATAACAAATATTTCATATAAACTTCTTTCTCAAGACACTAGGAATAGAATCACCATATGACCCAGCTATCCCACTCCTCAGTTTATATCCAAAAGATCTAAAATCAGCATACTATAGTGATACAGGCACATCAATGTTTATAGCAGCACAATTCACAACAACCAAGCTGTGGAACCAACCAACGTGCACTTCAACAGACGAACTGGATAAAGAAAATGCAGCTTATGTGCACAATGGAGTTTTACTCAGCTGTAAAGAAGAATGAAATTATGGCATTTACTGATAAATGGATGGAACTGGAGACTATTGTGCTAAATGAAATAAGCCAGACTCAAAAAGCCAAAGGTTGAATGTTTTCTCTGAAATTTGGAAGCTATTCCACAAATAAGGGGTAGGGGAGAAAGAGAAAGAAAGGGGAAAATGGGGGAATTCCAGCAAAATAGAAGAAAGATCAGTGGACTAGATGAAGAGCACTAGGGGAGGGAGAAGGAAGGGTAAGGGAAGAACAATGGAATGAATCTGACCTAACTCTCCTATGCACATGTAAGAATATACTACAGTGAATCTCATCTTCATGTATATCCACAAGACACTAAAAACAAAAAAAAACCTAAAAGTAAATAGAACTATTAGTAGACTAGAGAGCAAAGAACAAGAGGAGGGAAGAGGTGAGGGAAAGGGGAAATGCTGGGGACTGAATTAGAGAAAATTATATTCCATGCTTTTATAATTTTGTCAAAATGAATCCTAATGTATGACTAAAAAGAATCAATTTAAAGAAATCTTCTCTTGTGACATGGAAATTCAATTCTGAAAATGAGAGTCATCCTTTGGTCCCTTAATGAAGGAGCTCCTATGCAACCAAATGGCCCAGGTAGAGTGAAAATGGCACATCCACATGAAAATAATGTCATCGTTCATTTGTCACAACATGAATGGAACTGGAGATGATTGCATTAAGTGAAATCAGTCAGGCACAGAAAGACAAGCATCCCATGATCTCACTCTTGTATGGAATCTAAAGAAGCTGATTAAAAAAAAAAAAAAAAAAAGAGTAGAATTGTAGTTACCAGAGGCTGGAGAGAGGGGTGGGGAAGAATGGGGAGTGATTGGTCCAGGGGTACAACGTTACAGTAAGATAAGAGCAAGAGGTTCTGGTGTGCTATTGCATAGTAGGCTGATACATTACAATATTGTGCTGTACATTTCAAAAAGCTGGAAGAAAGAATTTTAGAAAATTGTTCCCATAAAGAAATGCAAATGTTTAAGAGGATAGATATACTTAACTTGATTTAAACATTATACAATATATTCATCATCAAAATATCACATGCTATCCCATTACCATATACAATTTCATGATTTTTCTATCAGTTTAATATAAATGATAACAAAAATAAATTTTTTTTAAAAAAGATGCATCCACATGTTGAATCATTTAAGATGCTTACCCAAAAAAAGGCTATTTTTTTCAACCCAGTAATAATGATTAATCCTGCCTTCTAAAATAGAATTAATTAAATCACAAACTATTCCAGGAGAAAAGTTCATTTTCTGGTTAATTCAGAAGTAATCAAAATTTCCCTTAATTTTCTAAGTATGGATTCATTTTATATTAAATGTTAGGGATAAATGTTTTTTCATATCATTTGAATCTTTGATAGATGCATTCTCATAACTAAAATGAAACTTGTCTTCTTAAAAATCAAATAATCTTAACAGGAGGATGGGAATTCCCAGTGAGCAAAGCAAGAATTGTGAGAATGTTTTTGTTATGTGTTATGTTTTCTGTAATGTGTTAATATAGCCTCATCTCTTTAAATGAGTCACAATGGGATTGTTAAGCAGTACAATGTTTAAGAGCTTGGTTAGGGCAGCCTCCAGACATGGCTTAAAAGTGGGAACTTAGTAGCGCTACAAATCCTCTTGGAGTTTACTCAATCTCACTAAATATCTGTTTCATTGTCTATAAAATTCAAAAAATGGAAGCTGCCTCCCAAGTTTCTAGTAAGGATGAAATGAGATATTGCCATAAAGTTCTCAGCACGTGCTCTCCATCCATAACTGAGAGCTGTTGCTCTTTTAAAGGTTTCTTCTCAAAGACAAGACTTCAGAATGCACAAGCTCAAATTCCCTCATCACTTCTTGCAACTTTTCCCCCAGCTCTATTTCAGCGAAGCAAAAGCATGTAACTGTGTTTCAAGCATGTAACTGTGGTTGGCTGAGACTTCTTTGTACCTAGAATTGCTAACTAGACACAAAGAAGAGAACAAAGAAGCAACCTATTGTGCATGTGTGTGCAAGCATGTTTTGTAGTACTAGGATTGAACCCAGAGCCTCACCCATGCTAAGCCAGAACTTTACCACTGAGCTGTACCTCCAGACCCAACAATATATCTTACAAAGAAATGCAAACACTTGTGATTCAGACACCCTTCCAAGACTTAGCAAGAGTTTTGTAAATGAAACCCAGCCTCACACCCTCAACCCCAGCCAAGAAAAGGAGGCCAGGAAGCAGAAATAAGAGCAGGGATGGCCCAAGTCACATTTATAGGAGGAATCATCTTCCTAGAAGGAAGGGCTGTGGATCCTCCAGCTTCTACTAGAAACCAATGAGGAGAGACAATCCAAAGAAATTTAATATGTATCAATGAGTTTATCCTCCCCCCACCCACGAATATTCTTAATCTGAAATCTTTATCAATAAATAGGAAATGGGCCAGGAATGGTGGTGCACACCTGTAATCCTAGTGGCTTGGGAAGCTAAGGCGGGAGGATTGCAAGTTCAAAGCCAGCATCAAAAACTTAGTGAGGCCCTAAGCAACTTAGCAAGACCCTGTCTCAATATGAAATGTAAAAAGGGCTGGGGATGTGGCTCAGTGGGTTCAATCAACCCTGGGTTCAATCCCTGGTACCTCCTCCAAAATAAATAAATAAAATAAAAAATAAACAGGAATTGGAGGTACAAAAACAAAGAAACATACTGCTAGAAGAACATTTAATCACTATATGGGAAGCTGAGTAGCTACAAACATTCCAGGGTTGTCTGCAGCTACACATACCTGACATGCCCATGGTCCATATATGCAGAAGCAGAAGCTGACAGGATAAGAACTCTTAGGCCACTGATGGTCGCAGGGTGCCAAGAGATGTACAGTTAGGACTCAGTGCTGTAAAGGAACAAGCATCAAATCATGCCTGAAAAAGAAAAATCAAGGGATTACCTTCATGATAACTTCAATCAAAATAAAGTAGCAGGTGCCATCAGTGCCTTTTAGAGCAAGTAGGTTCTCACCCTATGTAGACATACAGATTCTTGGTCATGACCTCTGATAAGCATGAATTGCTGCTGATGAACAAAAATCAAGCTGCCCAAGGTCATTGCAATAATCTGCCTTCATTTCGAGTTCTAAAGCTTGTTCTTACTAAGCAATCAAGATTTTGCATGATTATAAAAGACAGTCTCTAAGCTAGAATTTGGAAAATCCTCTGGTGCTAGAGCAGAGCATGGGGAGGAGAGAGGGGCAAGGAACCTTTGGCAAAGGTCTTGCTGGGCGTTTAGTATGCTGTTTCCTCTTTCTTCCGGGAACAACATTTCCCAGCTTCCTTTGCTGCTAGTTTGGAGCCATGTGATTCATTTTGGATAATGAAATGTCATTTCCAGACCAAGGCAGATAGGAACTTTTGTGCCCATTCATCTCTCTCATAGCCCTGCATGCAATACCCTTTCTCCATCTGATCGCTCTTATCTCCTTAGCCTACAACTTGGATCTAGCAGCCACCTGCCTGCCATTTTGCTTGGTCCCTTAAGCCCTCCAGGTAATCCTGTTGGGAACAATTCTTTATGGGACCAGGCTGGTCATCCGTGGCCCATGGGAACACTTTTGACCCACATGCAAATTGTTTCTAATGTAACCCTTCTTTCTTTCTGTTGCTTGAGCCAATTATCAGAACCACTGGCTGGCTTTCTATTTCTTTAAAGCCACAAGTCAAAAGTCAGGTCCTCTTTGTCCTGGAAACTTCAGGGTCTACAGTCATCCCTTGGTCGGTGAGTTCCTGGATCCCTTTGAATACCAAAATCTGAGGGAGTTCAAGTCCTACTTATTTTAAATCAACTGTAAATTGCTTATGGCCTAATACAATATAGGTACTATATGTGTTATGGCTTGGATGTAAGGTGTTCCCCAAAAGCTTATGTGTAAGACAATGCAAGAAGGTTTAGAGAACAATGAACGGGTTATAAGAGTGAATTACTCCCTGATGGGATTAATTGAGTGTTGACTTAAGGCAAGGAGGGTGTGGCTGTAGGAGGTGGGTCATTGGAGGTGTGCCTTTGGGGTATATATTTTGTATCTGCAGTGGAGCTTCTGTCTTTGCTTCTGATCATTATGTGAACCTCCTCCCTCTGCCACACTCTTCCACTATAATGTTCTGCCCCACCTCAGGCATGGAGGAATGGAGCTGGCTTTCTATGAATTGAGATCTCTGAAACCGTGTGCCCCAAATAAACTTTTCCTCTTCTAAAATTGTTCTTGTCATGTCTTTGGTTGCAGCAGCCAAAAAAGCTGACTAAAAACAATGTGAATAGTTGTTGCACTATATTGTTTAGAGAATAATGACAAGAAAAAATGTACATGTTCAATACAGGTACAATTTTTTTCCATTTATTTTTTATCTGAAGTTGGCTAACGCTGTTGTTGCAGAGTTGGTTGATTCAAAAGGTCAATTGAATAGCAAATTTTCTGAATGATCCTTTCATTTGGCTTGAAGAAAAAAGAAACCACTCCCCAACCCCGAGCATACAAACAGAAAACATGCTACAGGCATCCATATCTCCCTTCTTAGAGGTTCCTCCCCCAGTCTCCTCAAACTATGCTGCGTTTACAGCCCAGAATTGGATGATCAATAGTCCTAATGATCTGGACCTGTCTCCTCACTCTTGAATCTGGACACACTTTTGGGCATTTAAAAATCACAACTAAACCTGAGAGTCTCAACTCCAATTATATCATTAACGTAATCATGGGATATTCTAAAACCAGCTGAGTATTACTCAACTTGGCAAAGATTCTTTTTCTATCTACAAAATTGGAATAATTCTAGTTAAACATAACATTAGAAAATGCATTCAGTAAATGTTCTTATTTTTATCATATGGAAATTAAGAATTATAAGGATTAAATGAGATAAAGTATATAGTTGTTACTTTACAACATATACAAGGCTCTTTTGGACATCAAAGTTTTTTGTAGGAAACCTACATTAATTCACACAGAAAGCATGACAAAAATACAAATACATTAATAAAAATTATGATGCTGTAAAATAGCAACATTATATGGTATTCTTAATAAATTCTCAAAAAAGCAAAATGCAAACAACCAGAGATTCAGTGCAGCCTACAAGAATTTGTTCAAGTAAAATATTAAGTAGCAAGAATGTCACAAACATGGAAGCTGGCTCTTAACAACTCACTGTCTTCCCAAATACTCTCTATGTACCCCAGTAGAGAGCCAATAACCTCCACACGTCCCGTTCCCCATTCCCCAGGGATTTCTAGTCTCTTTCTCCAGGATGGTATTGCTCCTTCACGTTTTGGAGTAATCAGAGCTGAATATAACAGAATGTGATTTGATATTTAAAACTTCCTTGGTTTTAACTTCAAAAGAAATATAATTTGTTAGTGTTATACATTTCACTCTTGTTTTCTTATTGAATAACTCTTGGTCAGTTTGTATCAGTCATTTAAGAAGTGAATTAAATTATTTCTGAATGAAACCTATTTTGTTTTCCAAATGTATTTCCCTTCTCAATCTCATTCTGAAATTGGAGGCTGGATGGCTTTCATTTTGATGGCAAACTGCCTGGTTTGACCAGTTTGGGCAAAAATCAAGAACAAATATTTTTGGCCCAGAGCTAATGGCTCCTGACTTCATACAACATTTGAAGGAAAAATAAAGTTTGAAATCTTTGCCTGAGGTGTCCACACTCACATAAGACCCTTTGTGATTAAGAGATGGAGCCAGGCAGGAGGACAGTTTACACCACCATCTCACCTCCCAGAAATCCAGAGTCCAAAATCTTCCAATTGCTATGAAGGTCCATTTGTTAAGGTAGAAGGAATATATACAATAATTTCATTGAAAAGGTTGTTAGCTCAGTTTCTAACTGGTAAATATTCAGACATACATTATGTGGGCCCCACAAAGGTTAGGAGCAGAACTACTTATATTAGAGTCAATTCCACTTTACCATTTTCTCAAACATATATCTGCATTCTGAAATGTTTAATTAAGTGCTAACAAGAATCCTTCTGACCCCACATAAAGAATGCTTCCCTTGGGGACTATCATTCTCTTGGATTTTTCTGAGAACAAAATCCTCCATGTCTCTGCTGCCAGTAGGATTATGAGTGACATGTACCACTGACGTGGTCTAAAGTTTACAGCATAGTCCCCTCAGGTGACAAGTGAGGCCCACCTTAAATAACTAAGATAGGGTTACTAAACAATGGTTGTCCCCAAAGGCTGGAGCTGGGTGGGGTTAGCATCTTTTCCACAATTTTGCTGCTAGGTTATTTGTGTTTTGGTCCATTTTGAGTTTCTATAACATAATGTCACAAAGTGAGTCATTTTTATAAAGAACAGAGATTTATTTCTCTCTGTTCTGGAAGCTGAGAAGTCCAAGTTTGAAGGGCCCACATCTGGCACAGGCCTTCTTGCTGGCTCATCTTATGATGAAGGACAGAAGAACCAAAGGATATGAGAATGGGGGACAAGAGAGACCAAGCCAGTGTTCATAACAAATTCACTCTCACAATCATGACCCCACTTCCAAGTTAAGGACACTAATCTATTCTGTCTTCATGACCTAATCACCTCTTAAAGGTACCACTTCATACTACTGTTACAATGGCAATTAATTTCAACCTGACTTTTAGAGGGGACGTTCAAATCACAGTGCAATGAAAGGACGCCTCAGAGCACACACCCAACACCTATTACACAAACATTTATAATCTCATTACAAATATTTATAAGCTCAATACTCTAAGCTCAATAACATTGCTTCAGGTAATATGACCATACCTCCCAAATAGTGTGAGCTAATGCCTTCAAGTGTGTGTGTGCACAACACACAGTACTAATTCTGTTTCTCCAGAGGATTCTAATACTCTCACCCTCATCCCTTATCTCAGAAGTTCTCCTGAAGGGACAGCTGACCCAGGAGGATTCCGCGTGATTCCAGCTGCATAAATCCTGCAATTCCCTGAACGTCTGAGGAAGTGTAGGGGGAGAATGATGGTCCTTTACTTGGTCCACTCAGTCACCCATCTTGCTTCTCAACAAAGACATAATGAATGTCTATTTTATTTTTATTTTTATTTTGGGTATGAGGGATTGAACTCAGGGGCACTCAACCACTGAACCCCATCCTCAGCCCTATTTTATGTTTTATTTAGAGACAAGATCTTTCTGAGTCGCTTAGCACCTCGCTGTTGCTGAGGCTGGCTTTGAACTCACAGTCCCCCTGCTTCAGCGTCCAAAGCTGCTTGGATTACAAGCATGCATCACCACACTCAGCTTATTGGTCACACAGAGCACAACACAAAAACAGGTATTTTTTTAAAAAATCACTCATCTGAGAACAGTGGCAAATGTTAGTAAGTAGCAATAACTGAAACCTTTGGAAGACTAGATACCTATTATATGCACAAATCAAAATATCACATTGTATCTCATAAATGTGTACAAATCTTATATGTAGATCTAGATAGATAGATAGAGAGAGAGAGAGAGAGAGAGATAAAACTTGACACACCCCAGGTGCTGGGCTTCAGACACAGGCATGACACTGACCAGTCTCACAGGACTCCAAGTGGGCAGGGGAAGCTATTTTCCTGGTTCTTCCCACAGGATCTGAGGGCTGATAGTGGAAGAGTGTGGAAAGCCTCACTGCCTCATCATAGTCAGCTTGGGTACAAGGGACTTTTTCCAGGCACCATTTTTGAAAGGCAGATGGATAATGTGGCTGACAGATCCAATATTTTAATGTCCTAAAAATAAGCTTCATATCATAGAAGGTAGAAGAAAAATACACCACTATACCATCCAGCTTGGCTTTGAGGAGCAAATGCCAATGTCTTTACAATTATGTAACATTTTACCATTTAGCAAAACATCTTTACACAAGTTAATTCTTTGAATCCTTGCCAAAATCCCAGGATGTCAATTGGTTAAATATCTTCATTTTACAATTAAGTAAACTTAAGGCTGAAACTAATTAGGTGACTTGCTCACACTTACCCAACTAATAAAGAGAGTGTTCAGTACAATGACCCAGGCAATCTGATTTGTTTAATCCGCTACATCTAAGTAATATATTGCTCATGACTTCATTTTCCTAAACTCAGTAAACCTTGCAAAATTTTGCTTGATAAGGAAAAGCACTAAATTAAATAAATTTATGTGGTGAGGGTGCAGCTCAGTTCCAGAGCACTTGCTTAGCATGTGTGAAGCCCTGGGTTTAATCCTCAGCAAAAACAGAACAAAACAAAACAAAAAACTATACAGGGCGATTGGAATGAAAGTAGCAAAAGGCTGCTGGTAAAGATCTGCAGGAGGGCTGGGGCTGTAGCTCAGTGGTAGAGCGCTTGCCTAGCATGCGTGAGGCACTGGGTTCGATCCTCAGCACCACATATAAATAATAAATGAATAAAATAAAGATCCATCAACAACTAAAAAAATATTAAAAAAAAAAGATCTGCAGGAAATCTCCCACACCAACAGACAAGTACTCTTTTATAATTAGTATTTGTCAATAATGTACACAAATGGCTCTGCTTGAGCAGGTCGATGATGCAGAAGTACCAATCCTAAGGGAATCATCACGTTATTGGAATCAGTGGAGCTAGAGCCTACAGTTTTACCCTGTTAGGAGGGCTTCTTTCTCAGCTGTCTTGTGGCTAGATTATTAGCACACTTTCCCTGAGCGTGAACCTTCCTTTTTCTTTTAGATATCATAAAAATTCCCCATGGAAATTAATTAGGACTGTAAAAATAAATGACCAATGCCCAGTTTTATAATAATGAACAATGTTGCTATTCATATTCTTCCCTGGTGAAATTAGGCAAGGTAACTATCTCCCACTCCATTACAACATCCCAGAAGGAAAGGTAAACATGAGAAGGTTAAAGCAGAAAATAGGGATTTAGAAGCCACTGGAAAGGCTGAAAGCAACCAATACCACAGCAAAACATAGCCCTGTTGGGCTGATCTAAAACTGGACTTTCATCAAAGTTCTCCTAGTTATTTTTATTCCAGTGTATTGACTTACAAATAGATTTGGTTATGATATGTCAATAATTTAATGTGAAGACAATGACCTCTTATGTTGGGGGGGGGGTTGAGAATATAATCCATGGCATTAAACGTCAAGCAAGAAATGAAAAATGTTAGAGGAGAGAAAAAAATAAGTTACAGCCCATAGCTCAGCAGAAAGCGTACGGGTGTGAACACTCACAAGCTAGCCTAATGGCAGAGTATGGCAGACATGTTAAGAGTTGAAAAAGGAGTCTTGAAGGGAAGTCGTGATGATAATAGGGATGAAGCAGAGACTTAGCAGCATGGGAATGTGGCTTAATTTCTGGAAGAATGGTGTATTCCTTCCACTGGTTAAAAAGATTATTTTCATCCTAGTTTCAAAACATGTTTGGCAAAGGATCAAACTCCTTCCCATGTTATGGTGAAGTGGCAAGTTCCCCCTGACCAGCATGTCAAAATACCTATGTTTTTGTTCCTTATTTTCATTACCAAAGAACACTCCCCTTCTGGGATCATGTGTATCATATGCAGATGGATATAACAACTAACTCCCTGCTCAACAGTTGAGTGCTTTGGGCAAGTCAGAGCTATTTGCAAGGATCTGCGAGATTTAAAAGCATAAAGATTCTAAATTCACATGTGAAACTATGTCCCGGTGGCTTTTCATAACTCTAGAAATGAGCGTAACTGATAAATGTAAATGAGGGTACCTATAATCAATATTGATTATAATTTAATGAGGAAATAGTTTACTAATGTCCTGCTGTGTTTATCTTTGACATCACACAATGCATTTGTTCCAGCAATTCTTTAAAGGGGGCCAGGGAGGACTGGCAGGGATGGAGTCACTTTCTGGGTTGAAACAGGGTGTTTCTATCTCTATCAGGGATAAGTACAGCTAGATGTCCAGAACAGCTGGGCCATCCTAATGATGTCAGCAAAGCTAGCCTGCGTTGAAACCTTGAAGTAAACCAAGGCCATGTGTACACTCTCAGAGTTTGTCTGTAAAATAAAATATTTGGAGTGAAATATTTCCATGCCTCAGAGAAAGCCAGTGGTGAAAAGCAGTGAAATACCTAAACACACCTAGATGTTAGCATTTCTTTAATTCTTGCTCTAAGATAGATACATAATCCAATCATGTACTTACGTGATTAGATCGTGTATGTCATAATGTTTTTCGTTACTTCATTAAAAATGCTCTGGGAACTTTTTTCTCTTATACTGTTACACTGTTAATCCCTTTCATATTTCCCTTGTTTTCAAATATCATGAGGAAATAGTTTGCCATGTTGGACTCCTAATACCCTATCTCCAAATGATTTTTATAGCTTTTTAACTACACTCCCTACCTCACATCACTCTCCTTCAAACCGATTTTGCATATAGCCTCCATTTGGTCTTTCTTGCACCGGTATATATACATCAATTTTCATAGTCTAAAAAAAGGTATTTAATGACTATTCCATTCCTACTCAATCAAACAATCCACATTGCTCAATTTAGTATTCAAAGATTTCCACGGAGCTGGCGAAACACCGACTTTTCAGTTTTATCTTCCTGCTCCTTTCTACAAATCTCTGCTCCAGACCACCACAAATAGTTGTCACTTGCTGAATTTGCTGTGGGCTCGGCTTATTTTGTTTCTTTGACCCCCTGCTCCTCCTTGAAGAGCTAACAGGTGGGAACCCATCCTAGCAGCCATCTCTCCTAGAAACACCAGAGGCACTGACAGGAGATCAGGATGAGCAGGGTAAACCGGAAACCAACTTCTCCTCTGGCTGCCCCTGGCGCCTTCTTCCTCTTCCTTAGCTCCTCCGGACTCTGCTGCCTGATTGGTCTCGAAGCTTTTCCCCTTTATAATTTACCCCGGGTCCTGGCTCCTATGAACTTTCTCCAGTTATCCCTGTGGTTTGTTCTCAATGCCACAACTCTATTAGAACAACCCTCTCTCCAGACGCTTTGCTTAGAATGTGCTTACCTCCTTCTTCAGCTCCCCATGATTGCCCTCGGCTACTTCATTGTCCTCTGATCTGATGCTTTTGCCTACTCATGGGAAATGCTATTATTGAATCCCAGCTTCCCATTTAAGGCTCGCCAGTTTGCTTAGCGTGGAGACCTTGAAATCCAGGCTCTTTCCAGCTTGTGTCTGCCATCTAGTGGATACATGTAGTAACTACACAGAAGCGGGGCTCAAACACCCACCCAAGAACTAAAGGATTTTATTGCCTCTTTCAAAGACAAGGCACCTTAAATGCTGTAATGTACACATACCTTTAATGATCATTCCAGTTAGAGGGATTTATCTAGTCTCTGTGTTCCTACTGATCTGCTCATATACTGTCCTTGATAGTGACATTTAGCTACCCGCTTCATAAAACATCTTACATAAATCCTTCCTCTGTCCTGCAGAGCATTTAGCACTATGCTTTTTTGCAAGCACTTAATAAATGTTCTGGGAAATTGAAAATCTAGCTGTTCAAACCGTGGCCCTATAATTAACTTGGAGGCAACTTATTTTAATTGCAAGTCAAATGCTGGAACCTTTTGCTTACCAATAGATTAAGTTCCAAAAGACTATTTTTAGATCCATTCATTTTATGAGAAATTTAAGCTCACAGTCTCCAGATGTATTCCCACTAAATTACAGTGTGAAGCAGTCCTTGAAAGTTTTGAAACAAGGTATATTCTCATTGTCCTTGTGGACAGATGTTCTACAGGCAACTTTTCTTCAGCTACCTCCTGTGTATTTTCCCTTTGTCTTGGTTGGTCTCAGCCTCCCCACCCCTCTTCACCTCCCATTTGCATTACAGCTTTTCCCCACTCTATGGGCAGAAGGCTGATCTATTTAGGCTGCATTCTCTGAGCTCCCTGCCCTCTGGCTTCCTGTTGAGCTGGGCCCATGAGAGGCAGGTGGAAAGGAAAAGGGTGCTGTGAACCAAATGCATGTGTCTACTCAAGACTCATATGTTGAAACCCTCACTTTCACTGTGGCTGTATTTAGAGTAAGAAAGTCATTAAGGTTATGAGGTCGTAAGTGTTGGGCCCTAAACCAACACAACTGGCAGCCTTATAATAAGAGGAAGAGAAGAAGATCCCTCCCATCTTTATCCTTATCTCCCTCCTTCCCTCCCTCCCTCTCTCTTCATACCTCTATCCCTCCTTTTGTGTTTGCACTTGCCCAGAGGAAAGGTCATGTTATCCTCTCTAAGCCAGTATAAGAGTTCTCATCAGAAGCTGAATCCTGTTAGACCTTGATATTGAATTTCTAGAACCCAGGACTGTGAAAAAAATATTTTTTCTTTTGTTTAAGTCACACAATTTGTGGCATTTGGGTATAGCAGTCCAAGTCAACTAAGAGAAGAAGTCAGGTTGTATTCTCTCCCTTTCCTGATGATTCTTCTGTGACCTCACCTCTGCCAGGCTCTGGTAAGTTTCCTCCCTGTCCCCGGTGGGCCTAGCAGTGATAACTGCTTTCTGCTGACTTTAGTCTCTGGATACCTCTTTCCTTCTTGCTTCTCATAGACCCCTCTACATTTCTGGGAAGAGATCCATCATTGGATAATTTTCATTAAACCCTTTGGAGCATGCCTTCTGTTTCCTTATGGATCTGGGGTCTGCACACTTTTTCTGTAAAGGGCTAGAGAGTAACTATTTCAGGTCCTGCCAACCATATGATCTCTGCTACAATTACTTAACTGTAGTGCAAAAGCAGCCAGAAACTTTGTAAGCAAATGAGCATTTATGTTCCAATAAAATTTTATTTACAAAAGCGGGTACCAAGGACCAGTCTTTAACTCCTGTTCAAGAATCCTAATTGATGCACACACTACCTACTAATGTACAATAGAAGGAGCTTGAAGCCTCCAAAACCATCTTGCTTTTCTTCGTTTGCAACAAAAATGGCATCATCAGTCATTCTTTCAGTGTGCTTCAAAATTCTGAAATAAATGCCTAGCTTCATCTTGAAATAACAAGGGTAGACAGCCATCAACATTAGTAATAGTATTCTGGGTGAGTCAAGCCAGGATTGCAAAATTGTTTTGTTGTGCTAATCGTCTCTCCTCATTCCTTGCTACTTACTACTGATTACCTAGGCACAAGAGTTTTCATATTTTGCCTGATTGGATCTGTTCTTTGGAATCATCCTCAATGTCAAATTATCCTTTCAGGTATGTAGGCAATCAGAGATGAATTGATCATGAAGCTAATAACTCCGCAAGTCCCCACATTTGCACCCACCCCTTCATGGACCTGAGAAGGGCCCAGATAATGCTGTGTGTTTCTATAAAGTTTGCAAAAATAAAATATTTTAACCACTGTTTAGAATCTGTCCACTTCTACCCATTCCGACTCACCTAAGGTGGGCGAGTGCTTTTCATTACTGTAACCAAAATACCTGACAAAAACAACTTGGCTCAGGGTTTCAATCCATATGAACCAGCCTCGTTTCCCTGAGCCTGAAGTGAGGCAAAACATCTAGGGAGAAGAGCATAGCAGAGGAGAGTAGCAGCTGGAAGTCAGAGAGGTCAGAGAGAAGAAAACGCTTCTAGGGGATGCTCCCAGTGACCTATTTCCTCAACTAGGTCCCATCTCCCAGTGTTCCCTTCAGCCATCAAAAGATTAACCCACTAACAGGTGAGAGCCCACATGATCCAATCACTTCCCCCACAGCCCCACCTCTGAACACATGGGACTTTGGAGTTCTGGTTATCACAAAAGTGGATTTGTAACAAAAGTGACTATTTTCTCTCTCTGTCTCACATCTGCTTGTTGGCCTTTCTGCCATGTTATAATACAGCACAGAGGCTCTGCCCAGATATTGGTGCTAAGCTCTTGGACTTCCCAGCCTCCTGAACTGTGAGAAATAAATGTCTTTTCTTTATACATTACCCAGTCTGTGGTATTCTGCTATAGCAGCAGAAAATAGATTAAAACAATTTTGGAGTATAATTAAGATTTCGCTGGCTGTCTCCAATTTAGAATGGTTTCTATTAATATTTCTATTAATATATATTAATATACTTAAACTTAGGACTTAGGCTCTATCTCAGTGGGAGAGTACATAGGTCTGAGTTTAGTCTCCTACACTACCAAAAAGAAAAACAACAGCCACAAAAACATTTAATTGCAATTGCAAAGTCCCTTTTGCCAAGTAAGGTATCATATGCACAGGTTCTGGGGACTAGAACATGGCATCTTTGGGGGCCCATTGCTTCACCTCTGTAAATCTACAGAGATTATAGAGGTATTTTAATAATACCATGAAAGAGAAGAACTGATCAATTATAGTAGAAACAGGAATGGTGCCCTAGCTGGTTAAGCCTGCCATAACAAAGTACCAGGGACAGTGGCTTGAATAATAGAAATTTACTAGATGATATTTCTGGAGCTAGAAGTCCAAAACCAAAGTGTTGGCAGGATTGGCTCTTTCCAAGAGTTGCAAGAGAAAGATCTATTCCAGGGTTCTCTCCTCAACTTATAGATGGTGTCTTCTCCCTGAACCTCTTCACATTATCTTCAAAAAGACAATGCATGTCTTTTTCTGTGTCCAAATTTCCTCTGTTTGTAAGAATAGTCATACTGGATTAGGGTCCATTACAATAACCTCCTTTTAACTTCATTACCTCTATAAAGAACCTGTTTCCAAATAAGGTCACATTCTCAGTGACCTTGGGATTAGGATTGAAACATATGAATCATCACAGACACAATTCAACCCACAATACATGGGAAAAAAAGAGCAGATTTGAAAATTAATTGCAAAATATAATCTGCAGGTCTTAGGAGTTGCATTTTCAGCTTTGCATCAGTGCAATGAAATGCCTGAGATAATCAACTTATGAAGAGAAAAAGGTCATTTTTGACTTACCATTTTGGAGGTTCCAGTCCATAACTGGCTGACCCCATTGTTTTTAGGCCTGTGGGGAGATAGCATATCATGGTGAGAACACATGGCAGAGCAAGACCATTCACCTTGTGACCAGAAAACAAGAGAAAGAGGAAGAGTCCAGGGTCCCACAGTCCCCTTCAAGGGCATGGCCCCCATGACCTAAAGACCTCCCACTAGATCCCATCTCTTAAGATCCCACTACTGCCCAATAGCGCCTAGTTGGGTACCAAACCTTTTCCACACAGGCCTTTGGGGAACATTCAAGATCCAAACCATTGCAGGATTAGTGAGGAAGCAGGTGAATTAGATGATAGAAGTGATAATTATGGCATCAAAATATAAGAAATGCAGGAGAGTAAATAAATCTGCAGAATTAAAAGGTAAAGATGGTGATGTCCAATTATAGCCTTAATGTTTGTATTCCCTCAAAATCCATGTGTGGAAACCCTAACCTTCAGTATGATGGTTTTTAGAGATGAGGCCTTTGGGAGATAATTAGGATTAGATTATCTCAGGAAGGTGGGGGTCCCAGGATGAGATTCATGACCTTATAAGAAGAGGGGATAAAAGACCTCTCACTCTCGTTCTCTATCTCCTCAAGCAGGCACAGAAGCCGCATGTGGATGCAGCAAGAAAGGAGCTATCAGGAAGCCAGAAAGAGCCCTCTCTAGAACCTGCTCCAGTCTGGAACCTTGATCTTGGACTTTTCTACCTCCAAAACTATGAGAAATAAAAGTCTGTTCTTCAAGCAATGCAGACTGAGATGTTGGTTATAGCAGCCAAAGCTGGATAGACACCTATTTTAAATATTTTGCATTAGATTCACATGTGGAATGTCCAGATGAACAAGTAGTTTTGGATAGAGACATTGCAAGTTCAGGGAAGAGATTAGGGCAAGAGGTGATGATTTGAAATTGTAAGTTTGTCAGGAGTTGAATAAAGCACAAAGGTCATGAGAGCACTGAGAAGGAGCCTAGGGATTAGAGGGATGCACCAAGGAAGTGACTCCCCCAGAGTCTGAGAGGACAGGTGGAGCAGGGAACAGGTCTCAAGAGAGAGCAATGGCTGAAGGCTTAGCAGGGACGTCAGGAAGGCAAGGTAAGAAACGACCTGAAGAAACGGCAGTAAGGTCTGCAAAAGATTTTGTGGTTAGCAATTAGAGGGCTACTGGGATCCCTAACCAAGTATTTTTCAAGGGAAGGTTGTATCCATTGTAGTTCTGCAAGTAGAAAACACCAAGAACCAAGAGATGTGGGATGGAATGGTTCTGAAGGATAAGAAGAGAGGGAGCCTAAGAAGATGGGGGAATCTTCCAACTGTGGTTCAGATGGGACACCTGTGAAGGAAGAGGGGAAGGAAGGAGGATCGGTAGGAAGAGTTGTGACCTCCACTGCACCTCTGAACATCTCAGGCAGGCCACTGGAGATCCACCTGACAGACATGGTGGTGCACACCTGTAATCCCAGCTGCTCAGTAGGCTGAGACAGGAGGACTGTAAGTTCAAAGACAGCCTCAGCAATTTAGCAAGGCCCTAAGCGACTCAGCAAGACCCTGTTTCTAAATAAAATACAAAAAAGAGCTGGGAATGTGGTTCAGTGGTTAAGAGGCCCTGGGTTCAATCTCTGGTACCATAAAAAAAAAAAAGAGTGCCCAATACCGCAGTCCCACATTGGGCAAAAAAGTCTCAAGTATAATATTATTATGCCCAGTTATTAGCTGGAGAGCCTGGGTATGGCCTCAGCAGGGCAGATCTCATTGGGGTATTCATTGGAGATTCTCAACTCTCTGCCTCCATCCAGCAGGTTTTATCTTGAAAGCAGATCAGAGCAGCAGACTCCTGTGGCTGCCAAAATGAGAGATGATATGGGAAAAGAGGAAAGAAAAATGGTGAATCTAGACCCTTATCTATCTACCTACTGAAAAACTTAGGACAAAGAGCTGTGAGAAGTCGTCCAGATGCAAACCTCTCCAGAACCAACTTCTACTGCTCTGCTCTGTGGCCACCAAGGCCAGCAAGCCAGGCTTTTGACTGAAGATGGCAGAAGCAAATCTAATTAATACTGCTACATTTTGGGAGATTGGTTTCACCTAGGACTCTCATTTCTGAATCCTCAGCTGTAAGTATCTTTTGTTGTCAGTTTTCAGATCATGAGGTCTTAGATTGTGCTCAGCCTATGCTAGGAAAAAAACTCTCTGGCAAGACACCATAATCCCAGAGTGCTTCTAACCCTTAAATAGCATGATTTGATCATTTCCATGTGCCACAAGAACACTGTCTATGGGAATAAACTGTGATGCTTAACAATGTGTTAGTGATAAAATATAAGCACATGCATCTCAGATAGAGCATTAATTGCCAGGATTTATAAAGAACTCAAAAAAATTAACACTAAAAAAAAAAAAGAAAAACCAATCAATAAATGGACCAAGAAACTGAACAGACACTTCACAGAAGAAGAAATACAATCAATCAACAAATATATGAAAAAATGTTCAACACCTCTAGCCATTAAAGAAATGCAAATCAAAACTACACTGAGCTGATACAATATACCAAAATCTCTGAGACATTATGAAGGTAGTGCTAAGAGGTAAGCTCATTGCATTGAACTCATTCATCAAAAGAATAAAAAGTCAACAAATAAATGACCTGACATTACATCTCAAAGGTCTCTAGAAAAAGAACAAATCAACACCAAATAGTAGAAGACAGAAAAGAAAATCAGAGATAAAATTGAAACAACTGAAACAATTGACAAAAGAAGCTGGTTCTTTGAAAAAAATAAATAAAATTGATAAACGCTTAGCCACCCTAATGAAAAGAAGGAGAGAGAAAACTCAAATTACTAAAATTCATGATGAAAAAGGAAATATCATGACACATACTATTGAAATATAGAAGATAATTAGAAACTATTTTGAAAACTTATAATCCAATAAAATAGAAAATCTCAAAGACACCAACAAATTTCTAGATAAATATAATCTTCCCAAACTGAATCAGGAGGACATACACAATTTAAACATCAATTTTCAGCAAAGATATAGAAGACGCCATCAAAAGCCTACCAACCAAGAAAAGCCCAGGACCAGATGGATTCTCAGCCAAGTTCTACAAGACCTACAAAGAATAATCAATACCAAAACTCCTCAAATTATTCCATGAAATAGAAAAGGAGAGAACCCTTCCAAACTCATGAAACTAGTATCACCTTGATATTCAAGCCAGATAAAGACACATCAAGGAAAGAAAACTTCAGACTAATATCTCTGATGAACATGTATGCAAAAATTCTTGATAAAATTCTGGCAAATTGCACACAAAAACATATTAAAAAGGTAGTGCACCATGATCAAGTAGGGTTCATCCCAGGGATGCAAGGTTGATTCAACATATGGAAATCAATAAATGTAATTCATCACATCAATAGACTTAAAGATAAAAATCATATGATTATCTCAGTAGATTCAGAAAAAGCATTTGACAAAATACAACATGCTTTCATGTTTAAAACAGTAGAAAAACTAGAGATAGTAGGAATATACCAACATTGTAAAAGCTATCTATGCTAAGCCCAAAGCCAACATCATTCTAAACAGAGGAAAAATTGAAAGCATTTCTTCTAAGAACTGGAACAAAACAGAAATACCCTCTCTCACCATTCCTGTTCAGTATAGTCCTTGAAAGTATAACCAGAGCAATTAGATGAAAGAAATTCAAGGGATACAAATAGGAAAAGAAGAACTCAATCTATCATTATCTGCTGACAACATGATTCTATACTTACAGGATCCAAAAAACTCTTCTAGAAAATTTCTAGAATTAACAAATGCATTCATCAAAGTAGCAGGATAAAGACTCAATACCCATAAATCAAATGCATGTCTATACATCAGTGATGAACCCTCTGAAAAAGAAATTAGGAAAACTACCTGATTCACAATAGCCTCAAAAAAATAAAATACATGGGAATCAACCTAACAAAAGAAGTGAAAGACCTATACAATGAAAACTACAGAACACTAAAGAAAGAAATGGAAGAAGACCTTAGAAGATGGAGAAATCTCCCATGTTCTTGGATAGGAAGAATTAATATTGTCAAAATGTCCAGACTGCCAAAACTGTTATACAGATTTAATGCAATTCCTATTAAAATCCCAATGACATTCTTCATAGAACTAGAAAAAGCAATCATGAAATTCATTTGGAAAAATGAGAGACCCAGAATAGCCAAAGCAATCCTTAATAAGAAGAGTAAAGCAGGAGGCATCACAATACCAGGCCTTAAACTATACTACAAAGCTATAGTAACAAAAACAGCATGGTACTGGCACCAAAATAGACATGTAGACCAATGGTACAGAATAGAAGACACAGGGATAAACCAACATAAACACAGTTATCTCATACTAGACAAAGGTGCCTAAAAAATACATTGGCGAAAGATAGCCTCTTTAACAAATGGTGCTGGGAAAACTGGAAATCCATATGCAGCAAAATGAAATTAAACCATTATCTCTCACCATTCACAAAGCTCAACTTAAAGTGGATCAAGGACTTAGAAATTAGATCAGAGACCTGCACCTAATAGAAGAAAAAGTAGACCCAAATCTTCATCATGTCAGATTAGGTCCTGACTTCCTTAACCAGACTCCTAAAGCACAAGAAATAAGATCAAGAACTAATAAATGGGATAGATTCAAAGTAATAAGCTCCTTCACAGCAAAGGAAACAATCAATAATGTGAAAAAAGAGCCCACAGAGTGGGAAAACATCTGTATTACATGCACATCAGGTACAGCACTAATCTCTAGGCTCTATAAAGAACTCAAAAAACTTAACACCAAACAAATAACCCAATCAATACATAGGCTAAAGAACTGAACAGACAATTCTCAGAAAAAGATATACAATCAATCAGATATATGAAAAAATGTTCAACTTCTCTATTAATTAGAGAAACGCAGATCAAAACTACTCTAAGATTTCAACTCACTCCAGTCAGAATGGCAATTATCAAGAAAACAAGCAATAATAAGTGTTGACGAGAATGTGGGGGAAAAGTACACTCATACGTTGCTGGTGGGACTGCAAACTGGTGCAATTAATCTGGAAAGCAGTATGGAGATTCCTTAGAAAACTTGGAATTGAAGCACCATTTGACCCAGCTATTTCACTCCTTGGTCTTTACCCAAAGGACTTAAAATAAGCATACTATAGTGATACGGTCACATCAATGTTTATAGCAGCTCAATTCACAATAGCTAAACTGTGGAACCAACCTAGATGCCCTTCGATAGATGAATGGGTAAAGAAACTGTGGTATATATACACAATGGAATATTACTCATCATTAAAGAAGAATAAAATTATGGATGGAGCTGGAGACTATCATGCTAAGCAAAGTAAGCCAATCCCAAAAAACCAAAGCCCAAATGTTTTCTCTGTAAGTAGATGCTAATACATAATGGGGGTGGGAGGCATGGGAAGAATGAATTCTGACTTGGCAAAGGAGAAGTAAGGGAGGCAATGGGGCATAGGGGCAGGAAAGATGGTGGAATGAGATGGACATCATTACTCTAAGTAAATGTATGACTGTACATATGCTGTGACTCTACATCATGTACAACCAGAGAAAGGAAAGTTTGTGCTCTATTTGTGTACAATGAATTGAAATGCATTCTGCTCTAATATATACCTAATTAGAACAAATATATTTTTAAAAACTACACTGAGGTTTTATCTCACTCCAGTCAGAATGGCAATCATCAAGAATACAATCAACAATAAACGTTGGCAAGGATGTGGGGAAAAAGGTACACTCATAGGACTGCAAATTGGTGCAACCATTCTGGAAAGCATATGGAGATTCCTTAGAAAAATTGGAATGGAACCACCATTTGACCCAGTCAACCCACTCCTAGGTTTATACCCAAAGGATTTAAAATCAACACACTTCAGTGACACAGTCACATCAATGTTTATAGCAGTTCAATTCACAATAGCTAAATTATGGAACCAACCTAGATGCCCTTCAACAGATGTATGAATAAAGAATAAAGAAACTGTGGTATATATACACAATGGAATATTATTTAGCATTAAAGAAGAATGAAATTACGGCATTTAGATGGAACTAAAGAATATCATGTTAAGCTAAATAAGCCAGTCCCAAAGAACCAAATGCTAAGTGTTTTCTCTGATACGTGGGTGCTAATTCACAATATGGCGGAGGATAGAGGTAATTTGGACTAGACAGAGGGGAGTGAAGGGCTTGGGGATAGGAATGATAGAATGAATCAGACATTATTACCCTATATGCATATATGATGCCAAGAAAAGTCTATTATTACCCTATATGCATATATACCCTATATGCATATATGATGCATATATGATTACATGACCTGTGTAATTCTACATCATGTACAATCAGACGAATGAGAAGTTATACTCTATTTATGTATGATGTATCAAAATGCATTCTACCATCATGTATAACAAATTAGAACAAATAAAAAAATACATATTAAAAAATAATGTGGGTAAAGGTGACTGGATTAGTAATGTGCCTTTCATCCTACGGTAGATAAGAGAACCCGTTGGGCAGCTCTTGCCTCATGTCAGGCCCAGTTCACAGCAAATCTGGTCTCACACAGAGACTGACTCATCACTCTGGCCTAACTCAGTCCTGCGGGGGACACTGGGAGCAATGTCCCTTCAATCTGCAGCTGAGCCTGTGGCCGGCAATTGCACTTATTTCTCTCCTGAAACACTAGGAATAATGACTCATGTGTCCTAAAAGCTTTGACTGCTTCTGGACACTTAGCAAGTAGAAGCACAGCGACTTTGCAGAGAACAGGACTGTTCTGTTGATAACACCTTCAGATATATCAAAAGATACCCACAGCTTAACATTTTTGAAACACCTTAAAATTTTTAAACTTACACACACTGCCTCATCCACTTGGAGCTAAAATTGTCAAAATCAAAACATTTCCATAGACTTTTCTTGGCACATTGCAGCCTCAAAGTGCAATGCTGCCAACACACACACGCTCAGCAGAAGTCGCCTTTCCCCTCCCTCTGCCTCCTTTTTTCTCTCTTATTGTACCTGCAGAGTGGCCAGGATCCAGATCCTGCAGGTAGAGATTTGGCCTAACTCCAGATTTAACTCTTTAAATTTCTTCTTTCTTAATTTGGTACCCTTGAGGGCCCTGGGGCATCCTGCTGGGGGTTTACACAATGATGGCTCTCATTCCAAGCTCCTCTTATTAAGAACTTACCATCCTCAAAACAGTCCATGAGTTAGGTATGTGACGTGGACACCAACTCACAGAGAGTTCAAGATGTCAAAGCCACACAGTGGTTGAGCCAGGATTAGCGCTAGCCTAATGGATGTCTCTGTGCTGCTGCCTCCTCTGGGCTCCAGACACTGAGGAAATGGTCCCTGGCCTCACTCGTTTGCCTCAGCCACCTTTGTTCGTCATCAGAGGTATAAAATCTGTGGCTTGGCATTAGGAGGTGGGTCTTGGAGGCCCATAGTTATTTTTTAGTGAAGACCTTGGCTTGACCTGTCCTCTGAATGTCTTTCCTCTCCACGTGGTTCTCCCGGATCATTAGGAGATGGCATGGGGTATGGGGCAAAAGCTCTGTATTAAAATAGGAAATATTACCTGGGTACGTCTCCTGCTCAACTCCCCCAAGGACGTGTGGTCCAGACACGTGAGCTCCAAGGTCCCAACCCAACATTACCTCTTTATCTCTAGCACTGATCTATCCAATGATATTGTCTATATGACATGTGAGACCTGTTAAAGACATTTCAAATATAGAAACATTGGATTTTCTCTAACTCTCTGCAAAAAACATTCATTAGGCTCCCTCCTACCAAATTTAGATTTCTAAGTGGAGAAGGCTGGGGAACCCTGAAAGGTGTGGTTCTGTTCTTCCCCTTTGTGTGCAGCATGTGGCAGCGGTAACCATATCACCTAGGAACTTCACTTCCATGTTCATAGGTCAACCTTGAACTGCCAGCACCCACAATCTTTGTCTGAGGGCAAAATTGAGGAGTCTCTTCATCCTCGGGGGGCTGCCACAACAGAACAGAGACTTAAGGTGAGATAATTCTGAGATATGCATTCGCTTTTGCAGAGGTCCCTAACAGAATTTAAGTTCCTTTTGCCCTCAGTGGGAACTTGTTTGATTACACACCTTTTCTCAGCCTCCTTGCTCCCCTGTCTAAATTCTCCCCTAATGCTGTTTGCTGGGATCACCCTTCAGATAAATGATTTGTAATCAAATACTTATCTCAGTCTGTTTCTGAGGAAACACAAACTAAGACACTCTATCTCAGGCTGACTCAATAAAGCTGTTACCAGCTACAGCATCTGCCCTATACCACCCCCAAGTGATGGATGTGATGCACCTACCCATGCCTAATGTAGATGCTCAATAAACAGTCAGATCAGAATCAGTGTACACGTGGCATTCCCTACAAACATAAATTTTACAGACATTCATTACAGGGTGATGAAACCATTTTCATTTTCAGGCACTAGAAAAGCCACAAAAAGAAACACAGGTTTGATTTAGTTTTATTTTCTTTAAACTTTAAAAATTAAATAAGTCTTGGCCTACTCCCTGGTACCTTGACAAATAGAAAAGGAATCAAAACACATTAGATCATGTGCCCAACCAGCCTTTGGAACAACAGGACAGAAAAGGAAATCCATTACATATCAAGCTCAGGTGGTTAGATTAGATTTTCCATATTTGACCTCTCCAGTATACATTTGCACAAGCTCAGGAGACGCAGAGGAAGCTAAAAGCAGGTTGTCACACTGTGCCTGGCAGGACTTGTTAATGCCATCAACACCCAGTGAGCTCTTAATGTCAGCATCAGCAGAGTTAACTCTGTCTTAGCACTTTGGCCTCCAAATAAAATAATTCACAGGGATCTCAGTTCAGAGAGTAGTTTTATGCATGGCTTGAGACTCTGCAAGAAACTCTGCAAAATACAGACTTAAAACTTAAGAGTGGTAGAATAATGCAACAGAATGAATTGAAAGCAATTTGGTATCTTCCTAAAGGGGAAGAAGGAAATAGGACAATGGAAGATTTGTTTTTTAAATACTACATCATTTGACTTCAACTGACCATGAGTTATACCATCCTATATTTATTTAGTGCTGTCAGGTTCTTCCAAAACATTCTTGAGTATTACTTTGTGTGTGTGTGTGTGTGTGTGTGTGTGTGTGTGTGTGGTGCTGGGGATTGAACCCAGGGCCTGCAAGTGCAGCGAGCGCTGTACCTACTGAGCTAAATCCCCACCCAGCCCATGTGACATTTATTCTAACAACATTTTCTCCTCTGCTGGCATGTCTCAACTGTGTCTCTTATTGGCTGTGAAAACTGAGTCTGAGAAGATGAATGACTCCAATAACAGCATGATTAGTACCCACAACTTAGTACCTGCATTTGTGTTTTCTTTTACTCTGGGGACCATAGTCCCTTCTTATCCATAAGGGATAAGTTTCAGAACCTCCAATGAGGCCAAAAACTTGGAAAGTACTGAACCCACATTTTATTTATACATAGCTGTGATAATGTTTAATGCACAAATTTGGCACAGTAAGATATTAACCATAATAATTAATAAAACAGAACAATTACAGAAATACCCCATAATAAAAGTTATATAAATGTGATCTCTCACTCTCAAAGTATTTTATTATACTGTACTCTATTTTCAGACTATGGCTGACCATGGGTAACTGAAATCACAGAAAGGGAACCCTAAACAGAGGGGTACTACTTTATGTGAATTAAATATGTAATGCTGGAGCATGTTTAGTAGAAATATTTTCTGTGTAGAGTTTAGAATGAAGGAAAAGGAAGAGTGGAGTCAAGACACTGTAGTTCCTTGAAGTATAAGACTTCAGCTTCACACCATGATCCCAGCCACCCTCCTCTACAATGTTAGGCAGAGATTCCCAACCACTGCCAGCCTAAACTGGCCCTTGGTTCTCTAATATCCTTCACCCCCACCCAGGACCCATGTAACAGCCTTTTGACCTCCTTACAGCCTCCTTGATAGTACTAAGGCACTAAGGTGGCTTCTATCACCTGGTTCCACTCAGACCCTGTCCTATCAGTCAGTCCCTAACCTGACCTTTTCCACAGACCATTCCTGCTCGGGGGATGCAGTCCCTCCCTCTCTACTCTCTTTTTCTTTGTGGTGCTGAGCATCCTACCCAGGGATCCAGCATGCCAGGCAAGCACTCTACACTGAGCCACGTCGCGGCCTTTCCCTTTCCACTCTTTTTGCCACTTGAGATCTTATTTTCTCACATCTAGATGATTCCAGTGGGTTCCAGCTTTCAGGTCCCCCCCTCACCATGCAGCACGACCATACTAGTCTTACTAAGGGGAAATGTACAGATTGAATGTTTACTCTATCCTAGGAACTTGAAAATATTTCAAATTCACAAAACACTTTAAGGTTTTTAAGACTTTTTATTGCCATATAATATCCATGCACGAAAAAAATGCATATATTATCATTGTAAAGCTTGATGTATGTTCGCAAACTGAACAGGAGCATGTTCAGCCACAGCAACACCAAACAAAACAACAACAAAATCCCAGAATCTTCACAGACCTGAGAAGATCCTAGAATGTTCCTTCTCAGTAATCTACTTCACTCCAGACTCACCACTATGGTTTTAGCAGATTGATGGGCTTCTTCTGTTTGGAAAAATTATATAAGTAGAATCATTCACCATGTATATGTTTGGGTTCGGATCATTTTCTTTAACATCACCTTTGTAATATTCAACCATTTTGTTATGTGTAGTTCTTATATATTTATTATATATGATATGTATATTCCATTTTGTTAGGATCCCACAATTTATTTATTCATTCTAGTTAATGGACATTTGACTAGTTCCCTGTTTGAAGCTATTATGGATAGGGTAGCTGTAGACCTTGTCAGACACGTCCTATGGTATGAGTCATATGTTGCACATCTTTCCTAAATTTTGCAAATTTTCCAAAGTTGTTATGGTTTAGATATAAGGTGTCCCTCAAAAGCTCACCTGTGAGACAATGCAAGGACATTCAGAGGTGAAATGATTAAATTATGAGCGTTGTAACCTAATCAGTGGATTAATCCAATGATGTGAACTAACTGGATGGTAACTGAAGGCAGGTAGGTTGTGGGTGGATAGGTCACTGGGGGCATGCCATTAGGGTTATATTTTGTCTCTGGTGAGCAGAACTCTCTCTGCTTCCTGACTGCAATGTCCTGAGCTACCTTCCTCTGCCACACCCTTCTGCCATGACTTTCTACCTCCTCTTGGATCCAAAGATGTGGAGTGCCAACCATGAACTGAACCTCTGAAACCTCTTACATGTTTAGATACTGTTAAACAATGCAGATTCTTATATTCACACAACTACAATGAGTGGAATTAGAATAGCTTTGATTCTGAGGTAAGGTCTGGAGAGTCCTCATTTTCATGAATATAAAAATAAGCGTTCGTTAGTGGCAAGTGTGAAACTTAGCAACAGACCCCACTCACTAAAGTATGCTCTTTATTGCTACCCATGGTGAAGCACTTGGTTCTCTAAATGAAGAGAAATGGTTCACCCATTCTGTAAATGACCATGCATCATGAATGAACAGGATCTGTGTTAGCAAGGTTAGGGGGCTATCTATCAGGAATTGCTGGATAATTCAGGGAAAGCCCCCAGTGTGTGAGTCTTGGTAACAGGCTTCCTCTGCCACAAAAGGACCAGTTTCTCCCTCTTTGCCATTAGTTGGCAAGTGAGTGAGACTTGTCCAATCACATGACCCACCTAGGTCTTTGGTGCCAGGGAGCAGTTCATGGCATCTGTGAGAATCCCTAAAGGACCAGGGCTTGGAGGAAACAATATCAGACATGGCAGTAGCCAGATCCTGTGGCCTGACTTCATCCTCCTGCTGTCCTGTCTCCCTGTGTCCATCAGAGCAGGCTCTCCACCCCTACTGTTGAATTGTTGAGAAGAAACTATGCTTCTATATAATTTACCCATATTTGGCTTCACTTGCTTTCAATCAGAGAACCCCTGGGATGCACCAGGTTTCAGTATATTTTGATTGCCCTGACACAGGCTTAAATGTCTTTTTCTGATGGTTTCAGAAGTCCACAAGACTCAGTGTTTGTTTCTGTGAAAGGCATATTGAGAAAAATAAGCTCATAGTAGCCTCATAATGAGAATCCCTAAAGAAAAGATGTGCTATCAACACGAGTCTAGCTTCTGTTTTCAAAAGTCCCAGAGTTGTAGGATTATACAGAAACTTTTCCATCTATTCTTTGCTTTTATTTATTAGACTTTTCATTCTATTCTTTGCTTTTATTTATCAGCTTGGGTGCAAGTATGCAGAATGAAGATGAAACCATGCACCCCATGTTTTAAGGCACTGCTTCATTTTCCAATGTCCTCTACTAAAACGTTCCAAACACTGTGCCGCCATCTTATTTCAGAAAATTCAGGCAGTATTTGAATCCACCCGAGAACACTCAAGTGAGCTTCATGAGTATCATGAAGCTGTATTAAACTCTCCCTAGAGATTGTTAAAATGCTAAGCTACATACTCTGTATATAATGTATATGTATTATATGAGAGCCGAGGAGAGTTTCTTAGTAATTATTGTGTGCAAAGCACCGTACTTTGTATGTACTTTCCATGGATTAGCTTATTTATTTATTTATTTATCCCAAGATTCCAAGGAGGTAAGCAATATTATAATGTTACCCCATTTTACTCTTGAGGAAACCAAGCCTTATATAAGTTTAAGACTTTCCCTGCATACCACATGGCTCATATGTGGTAGATTGTATATCTCCAGACCTCAAAGTTTTAACTAATAACCCTTTAGCTCCTATCTTGCACTGGTCTCACTGAGATCTTGGTGTTTCTCTCTCCCTTTCCTTCCTGTTTTCTATGATAATCACAGTCAACCTTCTGTGGGGGTCAAGGACTCTGAAAGAAACATCACATGGCCATCATGGTAATCTTTGAGAGTGAGTGAAGGTTCTTCCCAGAGGGAATGGCAGAGAAGATAATGGTTCCTGGGCTTCTGTGGCCTTGCCAGTTCTTCACTCCCTGTAGATAGCAATAGCCTGCTAATTTAGGGAAACCTAGACGCTCACATATATTCTCAGCATCCTGCTTCATGAGCAGTTGCTATGGCTGGATATGGTGTGAGTGTGTTCCCACAAGAGTTCAGGTTTCAGGAGCTTGGTCCTCAATATAGTGTTAAGAGGTGGTGGAAACTTGAAGGGGTGGGGCCTAGTGGAAGGTCATTACTGAATCCTCTCCTGTCTCTCTCTGGATTCCTGTCTTGCCCTGTAATCTCTCCCTCACACATATGCTCCTGACATGATGCCATTTTCTGTGACATCACCGATCCAAGGGGTTCCTCACCAGAGACCAAATCTATGGAGCCACCTTGCCTTGGATTTTCAGCATCCAAAACTGTGAGCCAAATGAACCTCTTTCCTTAAAAAGAATCCAGATTCAGATATTTTCTTACAGAAAGGACTAATTCAAGACCCCACCAAAAAAAAAAAAAAAAAAAAAAAACAGTTTTAATTTAAGCCAGGCGCAGTGGCGCAAGCCTGTAATCCCAGCACTCAGAGAGGCTGAGACAGGAGAATCGCGAGTTCAAAGCCAGCCTCAGCAATGGCGAGTAGCTAAGCAACTCAGTGAGACCCCGTATCTACATAAAAACACAAAATAGGGCTGGGGATGTGGCTCAGTGGTTGAGTGCCCCTGAGTTCAATCTCCAGTACCAAAAAAAAAAAAACAGTCTTAATTCAAATCCCAAGAGCCATCTCAGCTGCCTTCAAACCTGGATCCTGTTCTGTGTGATCCAGCTAAGCCACACTGGTCCTGCCTCTGCAACAACAACCATTTGTCTCTTGAAAGCAACCTAATATACAGAAAGGATCCTCCAGACACCAGGAAGTTCCAGGGAAACAAAATAACAATAGAAATACCACCCCCCCCATAACTCCACCACTAACTAATCATTTGCAGGCAAATTTCCTGTATTATTTCATTCACTCTTCCAACGGCCCCAGGGGGTATAGTCTAATGGAATTCTTATTTGATATGGGAAGAAACTAAGGTTCAGCAAAGTGAACCTTACTTCGTGATCTCATAGCTAGTAAATTACAGGGCTGCCACTTAAATACACCCTGGCTGGCTTCAAGTGCCTTCTAGCTCCACTAATGCACCATTAACAAGGCATATGCCCCGAGCCACCTGTGAGCTGTGTCATTTCAACTTCCTAAATTTTCTGTCTGCCATCCACAAACTGGAGAAGCTGAACGTGGTTTGTCCCACTGTTCTTCTAGCTTAAAATTCTAAGGTGTCACCTGGGAGAGGGCAAGGGGGCAAGAAAGGAAGAGCTGCAGTCCTAGAGGATATTACTGTAATTTCAGAATGTGGTCACCAGGTGACAGCATTGTACTTCATTTTGATATAGTTCCCAAGGACCTATTTTGCCCCCAAGGGAGTCTACCCATGAGCCCATTATGAAAATAAGTATCTTGGGCTGGAGTTGTAGCTCAATGGTAGAGCACTTGCCTGGCACTTGCCTGACGCTTGCCTGGCACCTGTGAAGCACTGGGTTCAATCCTAGCACCCCATAAAAACAAATAAAGGCATTGAATCCATATACAACTAAAAAAAAACTTAAAAAAAAAGAAATTAAGTATCTTTCTCCAAGAGGCTTTCTGCTTGGCAAAGAAATACCCACATTTAGATAGGATATATCTTGGAGTAAAGTAATACCTTCCTCCTAATTACTTTTAAATAATTTGATGTTTCTAATTTAAAAAAAAAAACTTGCAAAGTCATTCTGGGTGGAGGAATGTTCATAATTTCTTCAGCTGCACTACACTTATTACCATTTACTATCGATCTCATCTTGTATCACACACACCAGGGCTGGGTTCAGAAATGTTTTGATTGCTGTGGCCTCAGTCTGACTTTGCTATTGGAATCAATCAAGGGATTTTTAAACACAGCGCATTGCCATTTTTCTTTCTCTCAACTGAATGCATACAAAATTGTCAAAACAATTTTTTTTTTCCTCAGACTGGATTCTCAAACACTTTCTTGAAAAAGTCAAGACTTTCTACCCACTAGGAAACTTTTCTGAATACAGACACACAATCACTTCATTTATTCTGACACCAGATTTTTTTTCTTCTGTTTTCAATTAATCTAGACCCTCAAACCTCCAGGTCTAGGCAATTCAGACATCAGAAGGCTTAGGGCAACCTCCCACTTGTGTTTATCTTTAGTCTGCAGCTGGGAACACACAGCTTAAGATGTGCAGCGCCCACCTGCTTCTCATTAAGGTTAACAGGAGCGATTCCTGCACAGTGATCCAGGAGAAATTGGACACAAGATTAATGCTGCATCAAAATTCCCACTGTGAATGTCAGCTCTGGGCTGCAGAATTTCTGTAATTAGAGGGAGAATAAAACCTTAGAGATATTTTCTCATGTGGCAAAATGTTAATCGACAAAGAACCAAAGATAAAGATCTTACTTATAGTAACACAAAGAGTAATATTAAATGGGAGAGAAAATTTTAGTCTACCTCTAAAAAGCCACGGACATTCTGGAAGCTCTGGGAAGAAAAATATAACATCTACTGAAAAAAATGAATGAAATTCATAGGGAAGCTATTTAAAGAAAGAATAGTTATAAAAAATACAAATGATGAGAGGTTATTTCTAACATTTCTGGGACTCCTTTGGACGCCAAATATACACGCTATGCAGAAGAAAAAATCATTTATTTATTTGCCATTAAGAAAGTATACCTGACATTTACATGGCAAAATTATCTCCGAGCCATCTTCCATAGGATAGAGAAGGATAGAAGACATATGAGATCTCAAATGTCCAAGACATCCACAAACCTCTTCAAATCTTTCTTTGATTTGGCTTGACCTATGGGATTTATTTTCGTGATCCTAGCATGCTTGTATTTAACTTAGTGTGAACATTCATTCCAGATTAATAATAAAACAGCTATCACGTCATTACTTCATTGTATGATTTTTTAAAATGCATTCTAGTTGCCATTCTCTCCTCTCTTTTTTGGAGAAAATATCATATATGCACAAAATCATTTCAAGCCATCTTGTATTTCAGGAAATGAATGTCTTGATAATCATAACAGAAGAATGTACATTGCTGAGGCTGAGGCAGGAGGATCTATACAGTAGGTAGATTCAGACACATAAAACAATTCCCAGAGAATAGCTTGCAACCTAGACTGGCATTTGTAATGTTTAATTCAACCTCATATACAAGGATTTACTAATTCAGAATTCCTGACATTTCAAAGTAGGCATAGCTTTCATTCATTCCTTCATTAAGTTTTCATTTGATATCCACTGCATATCCAACTCTGTTAAGGATTAAGAAAAAGTAGAGAATAAAGCAGATACAGTGCCTACTCTCATGAAGCCCCATCACAAGTGCTATGAAGGAACATTTATGGTGCAGTGTGAGATGGTCCACAGAAAAGAAGAGGGATGGAAAGATCCCTCAAGGATATTTAGGAATTCCAGATAGCAGGACTTGGCAGTTGGGCACAGGGTTAACTGTGAACAATGTGACAAAAACAAGTCCTAAGGTTTGGGTTTTTTTTTTTTTTTTAAGTTTACCCAGTTAAATTGATAGTGCAAAATATATTTAGAGATGGTAACAAAATAATTTTTAAGCCTGCTGATAAAAAGAATTCTAGTAGAGTTTACCTATAATTTCAGAAAACTGATGATAGCCAGGTTAACATTTCTGAATTTATAAGTCTTAACTTCAAAACAGTACAATATTTTGCAAAAACGATTGGCCCATAAGGCAATAGTAAAAAACAAAACAAAACAAAAAGATATAAATTAAGTAAAAATAAGTAAAATATACAAAGTGTTTTGTTTAGACCAAATGAATTGAAGAATATATTACATATCTATAACTGATTCATCTCAGTTAAAACTACCTGGTGCAGGCCATGGTGGCACATGCCAATAATTTCAGTTACTCAGGAGGCTGAAGTAGTAAGATTGCAAGTTCAAGTCCAGCCTTAGCAACTTAGCAAGACCATATCTCTAACTAAAATTTTTAAAAGGAGCTGTGAGTATAGCTCAGTGGTATAGCACTTTCCTAGCTGGCAGGAGGCCCTGTGTTTAATCACCTCTACCACAGAAAACAAAATATAAAAAATTAGAAAAATCACTGGATATTATCTGAAAATGAAAAATATACAGTACTCCAAATACTTTATCCAGAAATATGATACATTTAACATAATTTTGTCTGATAATGAAAATTAGCCTCACATGTTCACTTTCTTTTCAAATGGTAAATAAAATTCTCAACTATGTTAGAAATGTTTGTGGAAATCTTTATTGAGCTATGAGTAGGAATGTGATGAAAATCACTCACCATCGGAAATGATCTTTGCAAATATCTATCAACATCCTCTGCTTGCTTTAGTGACATCTTCCTTTACAAATTGTGCTTGTCTACACTTGTGAAATATCTCTTGCTCTAGAGTAAATAACCTTTGTTCCATGCAACTCGTAAGATTTTCATTAGATCCAACAACTTCTGACAGAGTCATTTTTCGTTGTCTATTACACACCCCACCACTCTGTCTGGTCATGTAGCTCGGGCCACCAGAACACATCTCCCATTTCTGCAGCCTAGCATTTTATATATTGTCATGCCCTACAGGAGACTCTTCTTCCATTTTGGTGGCAGCATGATTACAGAAGGGATGATCATGCCTGCAAAATTCTTTCAGAACTATCCCAGCATTGAGCCATGTCTCATGTTATTCTCCCAAAGCAACCAAGTTCATCGACATGCATTTTACCGAGAGGCTACATGAACTCAGCACAGAGAAATGTGTCCTGTCCTGAAGAGCCGAGCATCTAGTTGAGAAGCTAAGACAAACACACACAAAACAACAGCAAACATTCTACATGCATTAAATGGACCAGCAGAGTCTTTAGGAAGTTTCTTCAGAAGTTCAGGGACATGGTCATATTTGGATCCTGCATTGGATCCATCAATTAGGGCTAGTTATGAGGAAAAAGAGCATGAAAAACTCATCAAGATTAAAATAGGCAGGGAAAAAAAACTAGCCCTTATTCTCCCTCCCAAAAATTATATAAATCCAAGTCACTAACGAATTGCTAAAAGACTCCATTAAAGGAAACAGGGTGATAATGACATGTCCATCTAAGTCCATCAGTTCTAACAAATGTACCACTCTGGCCGGGGAAACGATAATGAGGGAGGTTGTGCACAGAGGCACGGGAGGTTGATGGTTTATGGGAAATTTCTATACCTTCCACTCTGTTTAGTTATGAACCTAAAATTGCTCTTTTAAAAAGTCTATCTTTTTAAAGTAGGTTCCTTTGAAAACTGTTTATATCTAGGCCTGGCTCCTGGGACAGCTTGGAACACTGTGCTACTATATGGTTAGCTTCCTGGCTGGAGGCTGTGCCTGACCCACCTTCTGCTCCATTTCCTTGAACTTCACAGTGGTAACTCTGTGTTCCACTTAGAAGAATTGGCCTGCATTTCTCTGTCCTGCCCTATGCTTCTCTCCTGATGAACTGTGAGTAGATGTGAGGTGAAAACACTCAGTCTCATTTGCATTCTGTGAAAATGTGCTTGCAGCTAATCCAACACACAGCTCTAATTGTTCCAAATGGGTCAATGCTGCAGATGAGCAAGGGTGATCTAGGAGCATGAAGACTGTGCTAGTTCAAGGGCAAGTCCTCTGCCAACCAGGCCCTTAGTATTTCTACCAGGAGGATTCACCAAATGTGCAGATGTGGCCAATCTGCCAGCTCAAGGGGATTTGTTTGCATGTCTCGTCTTCTATAGAAGATAATCCTTTGGTTCAAGAAATATATCATGCTCTAAAGATGGAATCACATCACCAACCATAAGTGTTTTACCAATTTACCCAAATATACTCCACACCATCCCTTCTTAGTATAACTGATGGAAAAGCAATTTGCTTTGTTCTCTGTCTCAAAATTGATAGGACATTCAGCACCACATTTAATAAGTTTGGAGTATGTTAAAGGAGAAAATGTCCTTCTAGTGAAAAGACAATATTAAATTTTCAGTCCTAACCTAAGAAAAAAGTACTGGCCCACAAAGACCAGAAATGCATGACTATGGACACTCAACCACATTCTCCTCAGCTTATATTCTATACAATCCTTATTCCGCAGTGAAGATCCAAAAGCATAAAAAAAAAATTGTTTACAGAACAAAGATGAGATTTAACTATTGTTCTATGGAGCATCTGGCCTTGCCTAATACAAGATGCTGGTTTCTATGGGTTTCCATAGAATTTTAGGATTCTATGGGGAGCTCATGGGCTATGAGGGATCCCAGAGCCCAGATACCCACAGATTTTTAACGGTTACTGGTCTATCTCCTGCATAATGGACATGGGAAAGGAAAATAAAATATTTCCTCAAGGGATGGAAAATCCTTTATACACCAGAAGTCCACCATCTTTCCTAGTGATCCACCCTGAAGGCTTTCCTTCCCAACACCATCATTGATCAAGTGTAAAATCTACTGTTATGCAAGCAGACAGATCAAGGAGGGAGATTCAGTGAGAGCAGTGTTTAGTGCTTTGATGAAGGGTCCTAGAAAGTTCCCCATCATGGTAATGCTTGTAGGAGTTTGATAGGAAGCATTTTGTCCATTCAAATAATGAAATGAACAATGTGAGCCAGGATTGAACCATTTGTCACATCCTGGGAAATGAGAAGCATGGAAATGTGTCCTACCGTCAAACATGTCCTACCGTCTGGTTCATGCTAACACTGAACCAGAAAATGACTAAAGGCATGAATCTTCCCCAATGGGAACACCTCTAGAGAGAGAGGAAGACATAACCAGGTAAGTTAGAATGCAACACACTCAGTGAACACACAGGTTGGACATAATGGTAGCATAAAAGGGCCATCTGACCCAAGGAGTGGTCACAAGTGGCATTTGGGGAAAATTGAGTCTTGGGCTTTATTTTCTATGAACATCAAAGGAAATAGACTTTGGATGTTTCCAAAAGACCTAAAGTTTGAGGGGGAAATAAAGTTTATAGTAGGAAAGGGAGGAGCATGGTCTTAGCTATGTGAACAGTTGTTCTCAGATGTGTGTGGAATGAAGAAAAATGAAACATCTACCAACACAAAAGAAAAGGAAAATACTGGCTTAAGAAAGACAATTCACAGGATATCTGTAAAGCTTAATAACAGCCATGAAATGAGACAGGGACTGCGCTAAATACTTTGCATTCTATATTGCTTATTGTTTTTAAATTCAGAAAAAGAAATCATATTCTCATTTTTGAGAGAGACTCTAAGTGATTGCAATTTATTCAAAGTCATGCAGCTGATAAATGGTAGGGCAGGAAATATAAGCTAGGGTTCTTCTGATTCTAAAAGTCTAGGCTAAAATCCAAGTTTAAAAAAAACCAGAAAACTGGCTTATACAACCAACTACTGACGGTTAATAAAAGAAAGAGAAAATGAATCTTGATGATAGTAGGTCACAATGAATATTACATATAATAACATTTTATCTATTAAAATGTATAAAGCCATGAGCCAAGAGTCATTACATATTTATCCCTGTTGTTTTTTATTGCTATCCTTAGGCATACAGAGAAAAGATCCTTGCTCCTGTAGGAAGGATAATTTTTATCAGAAATGGAATCTATTGCATTGGAAACAGGAAAGATAAGTTAGTAGAAATATAATGAATTAAGTTGGTAAATTTATTTGTAAAAATCATACAGGTCAAGGAGACCTCATGAGTAACAGATGAGTGGAGAGAGGGAAAGTAAAGAATATTTTAGTTTGCATCCTTCTGATGATAAAACTGAGCCAAGTCAAGATCATAACTGAACTTTTTTATTTGTTCTAATTAGTTATACATGACATTTCAACTCATTGTACACAAATGGAGCACAACTTTTCATTTCTCTGTACATCATGCAGATCACACCATTCATACAATCATACATGTACATAAGGTAATAATGTCCATTATTCCACCATTTTTCCCACTCCCACACCCTCTTCTCTCTCCTCACTCCCCTCTGCTCAATCCAAAGTTTATTCATTCTTCCCTTGCCCACCCCCCTATTTTGGATCAGCATCTACTTCTCAGAGAAAATATTTGGCTTTTAGTTTTTTGGGATTGGCTTACTTCACTTAGCATGATATCCTCCAGCTTCATCCATTTACCTGCAAAGACTATAATTTTATTCTTCTTTAAAGCTGAGTAATATTCCATTGTGTATATGTACCACAGTTTCTTTATTCATTCATCTATTGAGGGGAATCTAGGTTGGTTCCACAGTTTAGCTAATGTGAATTGAGCTGCTATAAACATTGAAGTGGCTGCATTACTGTAGGATGCTGATTTTAAGTCCTTTGGGTATAGACCAAGGAGTGGATAGCTGGGTCAAATGGTAGTTCCATTCCAACATAACTGAACTTTAAACAATAGAGGCAAGTTCTCTGTGAAGAATAATTATGTACTACTCCTATTACTCGGGAATGATTCACAAACATGATGATAGAATTATAAGAAGTAAGGGCTAATGTCAATGAAGTAAAAATATGCAAACACAAAACAACACAGATGTGCCAGCTCCACTCGGGGAAAGCTTCGGGAAGGAGTTCAGGAGACAGTTATACCATAGTGACTAGATGTCATAGGTGGGAAAATTAGTAACATTTGTGTACTGCAAAGTCTAAGCTGTGCCTCAAAGTTCAAGAAATTTGGGGATGCAGCAGATTTATATTTGAGTTGTCTTTGGTCATGGTCAGTGCAAATAATAACTTTAACTCTTATTAGTGATATTATGGATGAAGAGAAAGAAATCATAGAAAGAACATCCTCCCATGACCATAGACTGGGAAATCGAGTCACAAGATTAATGATTTACACATGAACATAGTGGGAAGGCCTAGAATTAGTGTTCCTGTAGTTGACAGTCCTATGATTTGCTTCTTTCCAGCTATAGAAGAAATCTTGAAAACTATTTCTTAGTGGCCCAAAGTGTATAATTCATTAATTTCTACCAATAGAAAGGGAAATAAGAAAGCCACCTTCAAGGCTGCTCCCAAGGTCATGAGCCTACCCAGAGGATGACTCCTAAATGCCTATGTCCACTGTTGTCTATTCTGGAACAGACTTGAACTTGGGTCAAAATGTTGGGTAAGACTCTAGGGTAACAGTGTGGCTGAAATACCCAGAGATTCAAATTATTATTAAAGAAATGGGGACTTCCACAAGGGCATCAGGAAAAGCATAAAATCCAATGGAGTAAAAGACCAGGTGCTTTGAACAGAGAAGGGTTAGAAATAATTGAACCAATTGGTTGAAGTTGCTGCACTTGTGTGATCAGGGAAAGAATCAAAGTTAAATGTAGTATAAAGAGATATAAGTGAAGACCTCGGTTCAACTTTTCCATTTTCTAAATCTATTTGTCATGCAACTCTTCAAATCACTGATTCTTAAAAACTAGTATTGATGAAAAATGTAAATCTAGAGATTTTTTCATGTTAAATATTGAATGTTATTATAGAGTAGAAAAGATATTGTTTTTACTAGACATCCTCTTCCTGCCTGCTTACAAAGGAATTCAGCTAGAATGTAGACTAACACTAACACTCTGAAATTATCTTTTCACCTAAAAATAAATGTTAGGTGGTTTTTAAAGTATTTGGACTCATTTAAATTTTATTCTAACTTATAAGACTTTCCAATAATGTCAAGATAGGATGCTTTTTCCAGAATTCATAATCACTAATTTATATAAATTGTATTTCCAAATAAGCAGTAAAAATATAGTGTGTCTAGGGAAAATTCACTTAGAATTTCCCATGAGGGATTTTGTAATGCTCTTACAAAAGCTTTGGTTTATCAGAAAAAAAAAAAAAATACTGTGTTTGTATCACAAAATGTACTTGAATTCTCTTCTGTATCAGTTTGGATAGAATCTTTTGGGTGCAAGTTATGGAATCTAGATGGAAAGTAACTTAAATAATGGTGATATTTATCTCACATAATAGGAAATTCAGAAAGAAAAGTTCCCGTGGTTAGTTAGTTCAACAGCTCAGTGATGTCAAGGCTCAGATTGGTCTTCTTTGCAATTCTCTTGACTTTGTCCTCATGGTCACAAAATGTCTGCTGCAGTTCCAAGCATCACAACCTCCCAGGAGGAGTTGTAAAGGCAAGGAGAAAAAAAAGGATTTCTCTTTATCTGCTTTTCTTTTTATAAAAAGGAAAAGCTTTCCCAGGAATCCCAGCTTTCCATGATTTCATGGCCAGAATCAAGTCTCGTGCCACTTATAAACCAATCATAAGTTAAAAAAAAAGTATTGCCAATACTTGTTTGAGTTAATGATTATTTATCTCTGGAAATGAATCTATCTTCTCTTGCTGTTATCTGATTGTTAAACTGAAGTTCCATCAGCAAATAAAATAAGAGGGAAGGTGTTGAACAGTGAACAGAGACTGTTCAACACCATAGAACTTTTCCTTTTCCTTAAAGTCTATTTCAAAATTTGTATTTAGCATTTATTAAGAAAGCATCACCCTAGAAACCATTATGAATAAAGCAAATACATTTTAGTCCTAAACTCAAAAAGCTTATATTTAGAGTGAAGAGAGAAATATGTATACAGAATACAACAAGAAGCACAAGAAACAGTAAAATGTGGGATGAAGGAGGAACTTCCCAAATTCCAAGCTCCAGACTGATTGCACTTTAGTGTTCTCTCAGAGGATTGATTTTAAGTCCTATCCTAGGAGAAGATTTAGTGATTTAAAGTCTTACTGGGATCTCTGTGTCCCTAGGTCATAGTATAAATGAAAATGTGGTAAGATAAAAGCTTATGCCTCTCAGTTGTTCATTGTATTTTATTTTCTCAAAAGGGTTATATGTTTTTGCAAGGAGAGAGGATGATCTTGAAAATGAGACCCTGGCAAAAGGAGCCGCCCTTCAGCTCCTCACTGGACCCTGGGGCTACATCACTGAAAGATGAGGCTTATCTGTCACAGCCCCTGTCTATGTCTTGGGAGCCACCAGGGGCAATATCTTGCTCTGTGAACCTCTCTCCTCTCATCTAAGCAATCCATAATCCCATTTGCAAGAATTAACTAAGCAGGGAGGTGAAAAGTTTCTGTGCCTGGCATGCTATTTACTAGTGCATTGACGATACTTACTGTATGCTAAGCATTATGCAGATTCTAGAGAAATAATAATGAGTGGGACTCGGCCTCTACTCTCAGAACACTTACAGTTAAATAAAGAATTGATAGTACATCTGCAAAGTGATACACCTATTGTTCCCAAGATCAACTTGTCAAATGTATCTGTGCCTTGGAACATTACATGTGGACATATTCTGTTAAATAATGAGAACAATATCTTACCTGCACTGTGAATGACAGGTTGTTCTTATGTGTTGGATATTGAACCACCCTTTATTTGTCAAAAATCAAGTTTAGAAAACAAATCACATTGGCTCTTTGAACTCAAATCCTTTGGTAATTGAAACTCTGTGATTATAGACATGAATCTCTGAATCTAAATCTGTCTTCTTTATGTATATATCTCATGAAAAAAATCACTTCTTAATAAATATGTTCCAGCTTTCCTTCTTTCCATGGAAGACCCCAAGTTATTTTGATGTAAATGTGGAGTTGACACATTAACTGTTAGTTTCATGACAGTCTGGGTACTAGTTGACAGAAGACAAAGGATGAAATCTCAATGAAACAAATAAACATGTGCTTGAGAAGGCTGCATGGTAAGCAATCCACCTAAGAAAGGGCCACTAGAAGGGCATTGTAATGATTGATTTTAGTGTCAATGTGACCAGGCTATACTGCCCAGTTGTTTAGTCAGTCAGCAGTCTAGAAGATGCTGTGAAGGCATTTTGTAGTTATGATCAACATTGACAGTCAATTGACTTTAAGTAAAGGAGATTATGCTTGATGATGTGGGTGAGCCTCGTCTAACCAGTTGAAGGCCTTAAAGACCAAGGTTTCCTATTGAAAGAATTCTACCTTTGTACTGTAACATAGAAATCATACCTGAGTTTCCAATCTGCCATACACATTTTGGACTTGTCAGCTCCCACAATGACATTAGCTGACTCCTTAAAACATGTCCATATCTGCCTTTCTCGCTCCCTACTTCCCCCTCTCTCTCTCTGTCTCATTCATATTAGTTGTTTCTTCTCTGAAGAACCTTAACTGAGGCAGGAGTTAGCTCAATGAAAAGTGACTAGCAAAAGTTTTAAATGTAATTGCATAAAAGCAAGAGATTAAGGGGAAAAAAGCCTCTCACAAACCAGGCACGGTGGCGCACGCCTGTAATCCCAGCACTTTGGGAGGCTGAGACAGGTAAATCGCGAGTTCAAAGCCAGCCTCAACAACAGCGAGGTGCTAAGCAACTCAGTGAGACCCTGTCTCTACATAAAACACAAAATAGGGCTGGGGATGTGGCTCAGTGGTCGAGTACCCCTGAGCTCAATCTCCAGTACCAAAAAAAAAAAGCCTCTCACAGAACTGACCTGGGCAGGAAAGAATGAGCAGCATCAATAAGGGGTTTTCCTTACAGAACCCAAGACAGCAGTCCACTAATCATTTGGATAGCTCTAAGAGTGCCACTTGGGCATGAATCAGGGCAGCCCTGTGGCCTAAAAGGATAGAAATGAGGAAGCCCAAGGTCTAGGATTCCATATTGGGCAGCTCACTTAAAACTTGGTATCTATGAAAGCAATGCTATATTTTAATCCTATGGAGCTAGACTGAAGATTAAGCTAGGAACTGCTAAAGAACCATGAAAATCAGGCAGATGGCAGCTTCCATGTCACCTTCTCCCAGGGGCCCTTGTGATCTTTGATCTGTCCTATTGGTGAGGACTTGGACACCATCTGGGGACTCTCAGACACCCCTAAAGTGATTCTGCCATGGGAACAGTCGTGCAAGAACTTGTCTGTGGTATGTGCTGCAAACCAGTAAGACGTAGTATTCACGTGGTGGTATTACTAAACCAAAATCAATTGAAACATTTGGAGGTAAACAGCCCCTGCAGGAGGATTGTAAGCTTAAGTACTATTATATATATCATATAATTCCCATGTGATTATTCACTATTCAAAAACATCAATACCCAGGCCTAGTAGCACACGGATTAGCCTATAATGAGGTTTTCTGTCTTACAAGGTATTAATATGGGAATATCCAAGCAAAAATTATGGTTTTTACTGCAACCAGAAATTTAACTCTTGAGAATTTTTTTCCTTTTTCCAACTTTAAACAATTTCAAAATCTACACAGGCTTAAACACAAACAACCAAATAGGTCCCCAAAAGAAGAGCTATTTTGCTGAATGATGACTCATTCTCTCTTTTGTGACTAATTGAGCACAAATTTCACAAAGCAGAGCCCACTTACATCTGGGCTGGAGAAGGGCCAGTTTTCGCAAACCACTTTTCCTATCAAAGCACTAAAAACTTCAGTGCAGGGTATATTTTGGAGTCACTATTATTTTAAGCCTTCTCTTATCCCCAACCCTCATGGGATCATTGAAATAAAACCCAGATGAAACTTACAGAAATGGTTAAATGTACCATTTGTACATTTACAATGTACCATTGCTGCTGACATATAAGCTAATTATACATATAAAATAGGATTAAAACGTAGCATCACTTTCATAGATACCAAGTTTTAAGCTAATTATACATATTTATACCCACATGTATAATGTGCATAATCTTTCTCTTCTCTTTACTTCCTTCTCCCTTTCTTCCTTGATCTCCCCATTCCTCCAGAATACACCTCCCTCACCTCTACCCCAACATCTTCTCCTGCCCATGAGCAAGCACCAAAATAGAAATTTCCATCAACAGATAATCCATTTACTATGTCAAGAGCAGAAGTGCCCAGATGATCTACCTGCCAAAGCAGGTTAAAGGCAGCAGCCGGGAGGAGGGCGCAGATGCCACTCAGCTTGCTTTTTCTGGAGCATTCCTGTCTCTGGTGCTCTCTGGGAAAGACTATCCAAGATATCATGCAGCAGGAAGTGATTTCCTTGCTGAAAACAGCATGAACATCTGTGTGTCATTAATCTTCAAGGAACAGTTAAGTTTTGGATCCTCCAACGGTAGGTATCCAGCAAGAATGACTTAAGTGCATCCAATTTTTTAAACTGCACCTACCCCATCACTGTCAAGCATTTGATAAAAACACAATGATGAACAAGACATAGGAGTTTCTTCTGCCCTGAAGAAACTCATGGCCAGATCACGGCAACAAGTCTAGACTCAGATGTACATACTGTCAATCTGAATTAGCTGATATTTTCCTTCCATATTTCAATGTCAGGCTGGTGAGGTGAAATCAGAGGAGCTGGATTAATACTTTTCATTCCTTCTATTTAGGCCCTGTGTTTTTAGGCTTGAAGATTTTCAATATGAAGAGCCTTTTTTTTTTTTTCCTTCCCTAAAATTAGATCCTTGCTCTTGTAGAAGTAAGAAAGATTTATAATGAGGAGTTGGAAAGAACACATGGATAGAGGAGACCATCATCCCTGTTTGCCAGTAAGTGTACCTAGGATCTAAGAGTCAAAGGCAGCCACTGCCACCAGCCTCCCCACTCACACATTCCTAGTACATCACATGAAATATTGCATTCTTGTGTTCGGATGCCTGTATTTCTACCCTTCTGTACCACCTAGGCAATTTGTCTGAAGAAATCAATATTTCTAGACTCTTTCATCTTCCTTGTAAGCTTCCAACTTGTAGAACCTTATCAGAAAGGGTTTTTCCAAGCCAACCTTGTAGCTGGAAAAAGCCTATGGATCTACATGAAGGTACGAAATCCCTAGACTAGTATATTTCCAAAAATCAGCACTGGAGATGATGTTATCTGGGTCTGACAAAAACAAAAGCAAAACAACAACAACAACAAAAAAACTCCACTGATCAAATTCTGGCCAGGCTCCTCAGAACCTTCTATTTAACTAGGCTTCAATTATGGCCTACGAGGACTTCAACAAGCACAAAGATAGCTCCGAACAGCTCAAGGCCCATCCCTAGGATTACCCTAGCTCCTTTTAAAGTACCTGCCTGAGAAAACTCAAAGCTGCAGAAAAAAAGTCTGCTGTTTGTTCCAGCCAACAAATGGGGAGAGGGCCCCTGTTTTATAGTCTCTGTGGGAGGGAGGATCCCAACTTCATTAAGTGCTAATAAGGAAACCCAGCCAGGCTTCACACACCACCTATACCCACTTCCTGCTATTTGTAATTTTTCACTTCCTAATTCTGAGCTTGCCCTTCTCCCTACTCCCTCATTATTCCTCTAAAAACACCCAGTCCTCTCAACAGGGACTTTTCCCTATTGCAATAGTCATTACTGATTAAAATCCTTTTCTTTTCTTTTTTTTCCCCCACTTCAACTAGTGTGCAGCTCTGATATCTTCAACAGCTGTCATTCATGAGGATACCTCCAGTTGAGTGAGTTAGTTCAGGACAGTCTATACAATGCTATAATCAAAACCACCCTCAAAATCTTAGCAATTTACAACAATGTAAAGGTATATTTCCCACACAGGTAAAGTCAGTAGTTCTCCTCAGTGGGGAAGGAGGAGATAGAGTGAAAAGAATCATTTCTTCCATATTTCATCCTTTTTGACAAATGACTCAAACAGGTTCCAAGGCTTTGACATTGAAGTATTCTTCCCACCTTTGTAAAAAAATCTACCTGCCCTCTTCCAACCCTCCCATCTTTACCCACAAATAAATGATATGGACTGAATTTAGGTTGGGATGATTCATATCTGAATATGTGCACATACACACACACACACACACACACAAATCTGCTTTGGCAGAAAAGGAGTGGGCAAGACAAGTTTGTAAGAAACAGGAAGATTCAAAATTGATAACATTGGTATGTTTTATTAACGTGGAAAGAGGGCTGGCGATGGAAGTCAGTGGTACAGTGTGCTTATTACATGTGAGGCTCTGGGCTCAATACTTAGCACTGAAAAGAAGAAAAGAAAGCCACGGGAAGATGTCACATATTTATAAGTAAAAAAAGTCTATGTGGAGCCGGGTGCAGTGACACATGCCTGTAATCCCAGCACTTTGGGAGGCTGAGACAGGAGAAATACGAGTTCAAAGCCAGCCTCAGCAATGGCAAGGCACTAAGCAACTCAGTGAGACCCTGTCTCTACACAAAACACAAAATAGAGCTGAGGATGTGGCTCAGTGGTTGAGTACCCCTGAGTTCAATCCCTGGTGCCAAAAAAAAAGTCTATGTGTATTGATGCATACGAGACAGATATCTCATAATCCATGTGCCTGCTATTTGTTTTCTATGCACATTAGAGAAAGATGTGGAAGAGTACTTTAACATGAGGACAATGGTTAATTCCGTTAGTAATATCATACATGAGTCTCATTTACATTTTTATTTGTTTTCTAGTTTTTATATCATAAACATGAATTATGTGTACAAAACTTAATCATGGGTAACTTGGGACCTCCCCACCACCACCCGTGTGGCCAGCTAGGCAGGAGCTGGCAGACTGCTGTGCACAGGCAGGAAGGAGGACAGGTAGGACCACACCTTGGCTGTGATGATCATCAAGGTCAATGTCATGTTGAGCAGTATTGGAGACAGAAAAGTCAGTGAAACCGACTCTATCTTTATTTACATGTATTATTTCATTCCTGGGTTTCTGCATTCATTTTTACTTTTAAACCATTTCATCAAAATAATATTTATTTTGATGACTAAGATATCCCTGTAAATTTTTAGGCCAACACAAGGTACCTCTCTAGTCTCACCTCTCCTTCCCTGGATCTCATCTAAGAGGCATAGAGAGGTGTCTGACACTGGTCTAGAAACCAGAGCACTCTGAGAAATGAATCCAACTTCCAACACACACAGCAGGCCAGGTGCAGGGATGACATGAAATCAGGACAAGGTTGAAGAACTCTAATGGCTGAAGGGCAGCTCTAAAGACCAGAACATATACACATATTGATGCAGTAGGGATTAACTGCCTCTTTGCTTCAAGTCACAAAACCTTCTCTCCCATGAGTTAGGTGGTATTTGAAGCATTTAAAGCATACAAGCAGTTGACACTGAAAAAGCAATAAGTGGTATGCATATATAAAAGTTGGAAAGACACATTTTTCTGTAGATAACTGAAGCACTTGTTCTTGTCTCTATCCAGCTCCTGGTCCTTTTCTACTCTTTGGTAAAACGCAACCCCTCTTTCTTGTGAATAACCCACTCTGAGAGCAATGGGCAGATGCTTGTCACTGTGGGCATAAAAGGGCACAAGACCTAGGCCCAGCCAGGGAACCTGCAGCAGGGACCCGTTCAAGGATGTGCATAGGACCTGCCTTTGACCCACAGCCACCTGGAGGGGGGCCCTCTGTTCCCTCAGGGATGAAGTGTAGCAGAATATGTCAGGATAGCACATTGATCACTTTGAAATGAAGACAACTGAGAAGATGCAGATACAGGAAAACCTCACTTCCCTCCTCCTACTGGAATATAAGGAGTACCTAAGTTTGTCAAGGTGTCCCTTCCTCCCCTTTCTACCAGGAAAGACAGAAGCTAATCACAGGACCTGACTCTAGATCCTCATTAGTGAGAGAGGGCACTAGAGGAACCTACCTTACAAACCTTACTGTGGGTATTCACCTTCCCACAATTTACCCCTCTAGAAACTCAAAGTCTTTTTTTTTGTCCTGGCACTTCTCTCAATCTGTATCATTCTTTGGTAAAGATGCTATCGAAGCCGGGTGCAGTAGCAGACCCCTATAACTTCAGCAGCTCAGGAGGCTGAGGCAGGAGGACTGCAAGTTCAAAGCCAGCCCCAGCAACTTAAGAGGGCCTAAGCAACTTAACAAGACCCTGTCTCAAAATAAAAAAATTTAAAGGGACTGTGGATGTGGCTCAGTGGTTAAGCATCCCTGGGTTCAATCCCTGGTACCAAAAAAAAAAAAAGCTTAAATCAGGCCTTACCTTTGAGTAGTACACCACTGAGTGCTAACGTGTGTCTGCAGTGCACACATGAGTGAAATTCTGTTCTTCTCTTGTTAATCTGCCTTTGTTGGTCTCATTTAAGGGCCCTGGGGAGGGCACCTAGGAGGAGAGAGGGGAAAAAAAAATGATTTCCCCTCCAAGAGGGATGACAGTTGGCTGGTAAAGCCACTGCTGAGCTGAAGCTGCCAGGGTGGCCTATTCATTGTTGCTATTTTTGACACTTTATTAAAACAGATTTTTTACATGAAGCCAAGACACAGAAAATTAGAAACAAAAGAGAGAAAAAGAGATCTTCTTGAAAACTATTTTCTCTACAGTGATTATCATCATTAAACGTAGCATCACTATTGGATCCGGATTTGCCTGAAATTTCACCAATGTTACTATCTATGTAAGCAATAAATATTTCCTTGTGTTCATATCAGTTTGGCTGAGTTTCTGCTGCTAATAGCAAAAGCCTCATGGCTGAACCATGTTTTTGATGTACTTTTTTTCCTTTCCCAGATTTTTAGGGTGAATATGTATTGTTTTAATAATCAGATACAAATAACTTATTTTTAAAGATAATTATGTAAATGAGTCTAAGTTTCTGGTTCCAGTAGTTCTGGTGATGAAAGTATTCTAATGAGGCTGCTGCATCTTTTTCTTATCCTTAGTAGATAGAATCCTCTTACTATATCTCTTATAAGCAATTCCAAAGCATTAGAATAAACCAGATTTTCCCAAATAGAGGGCAGTCACATAATTTGACTGCAAGTCAAAGTCCCAGCTTGTGATTCAGTCTAAGGGGCTGTTTCACAACCCTTTAAAGAGATGGGAATTTTTTTTCAGATATCAGCTTCCAACCCCAGAGTTCATCTACAAAGATTTTCAGAAACACAAGAATAATGTCTGAGTGTCAGCTTCAGTGTCTACAAATTAAATGAGAAGGACAACAGACAATGTTAACGTAAAGATCTTGTCCCCCACTAATATGTCAAGTTGGCTTTGCAACTCAAAAGAGATAAGGCTGAAAAATCTTGCCCCCCTTCCCCAATAAAAAGTCCATAATGATATTTGGAAAATGCAGTATAAATTTAAAATCAGCTTGTCCACCAAGCACAAATTCCAAGAAAACAAGGTAACTAGCAGGTGAATCTATCAAAGCCTCTTGATTTATTGCAAACAATAACACTGAATGTAAAAGTTGCATAAAGGAGTCTCATTTTTCTCTGAAAGGTGACTATCCCATAAATCTGCACTAAAAGATTTTTAAAAACCTAAATATCTCTTAAATGGAAATGTTATAATTGAAACACAACTACATTAAGAAATTATCATGGCAGGACAAAATTATGGCCCTTCTGACATTAAGAATCAGTTCAAGACTGTAATCCCAGAACTTAGGGAGGCTGAGACAGGAGAATCACGAGTTCAAAACCAGCCTCAGCAACAGCGAGGCACCAAGCAACTCAGTGAGACCCTGTCTCTACATAAAACACAAAATAGGGTTGGGGATGTGGCTCAGTGGTTGAGTGCCCCTGAGTTCAATCTCCAGTACCAAAAAAAACAAAAAACAAAAAAAAGAATCAATTCAAGCCGTGCACAGTGGCACACACCTGTAATCCCAGAGGCTTGGGAGGCTGAGACAGGGAGGATAGCAAGTTCAAAGACAGTTTCAGCAAAGGCGAGGTGCTAAGCAACTCAGTGAGACCCTGTGTCTAAATAAAACACAAAATAGGGCTGAGGATGTGGCTCAGTGGTCAAGTGCCAATGAGTTCAATGCCTAGTACCAAAAAAAAAAAAAAAAATCAGTTCGTTCTTTAGAATCAATTGGCAATATAACTAAACTCTTAAAATGTGCATACTTTTTGATCTGGTAATTTCATTTATAGTGCTTTATCCTGGGGAAAGAAGCTGATTTAGAAGAAAATAAAACTTCAAGCACAAAGACATTCATTTCCCTTGAACACTTGGAATTAACATATTTATCCTATCAAGAGAGCCAAGCAGGCTGGTTGGGGAATTGGCACATCCATCAATGTCAAATGTAACCTCACTAATGTAAAGGTCAACTTCCAGTAATTTGCCCTTTTAAAAAGGACACTCAACACTATCATTCTAATCATTGATACCCCAAGAAATTAACCACTTGTGGCTATTGATGGAGTTTAATGTAGCATGTGCCTTTGTGCTATGTTCCTGAAGTGACCTTTCTTCTCCACCTGCCACATAATGACCTTTCAGCCAATGACAGACTGCAGGCATGACAGCGATCCCATAAGATTATAATGGACCTATGTCACCTGGTGACATCAGAACTATTGTGATGTCATAGTGCAATACATTACTCATGTTTGTGGTGATGTATAAACAAACCTACTGTGCTGCCAATCATGTAAAAGGAAAGCACATACAGCTATGTACTGTGCATAACACTTACAGCCATAGTAAACAACTGCGTTATTGTTTTATGTATTTAACATCTTAAAAGTTTAACATTATCTTAGAATGTGCTCCTACTTATTAAAAAAGTAGTTCACTGTAAAATAGTATACTCTGTTGTGCCAGCTAGAGTCTCTTGTGTCTTGTGTTTACTACCCCACCAGCCCCCTCTGTTTTTTGGGTTTTGGTTGTTATTGTTGTGGTTTGTCTGCAGTACGGGATATTGTAGCCAGAGATGCCCTACCACTAAACTACTTCTTCAGCCCTTTTTATTTTTTTATATTTTGAAATGAGGTCTCACTAAGTTGCCCATACTAGCCTTGAAATTACAATCCTCCTGCCTCGGCATCTTGAGTAGCCAGGATTACAGGCATGCACCAACACGCCAAGCCTACCATGTTCTTTTTTTTTCTTTATTTTGTTTAATTTTTTTAATTTGTTCAGTTATACATGACAGTAGAATGCATTTTGGCACATTGTACACAAATGGATCACAACTTCTTCCTCTGGCTGAACATGGTGCAGAGTCATACTAGTAGTGTGATCATACATGTATATAGAGTAAAAATGTTCACCTCATTCCACTGTCCTTCCCGCCTCCACACCCCTTCCTCTCTCCTTATTCCTCTCTGCACAATCCGAAATCCCTTCATTCTCCTCCCAACCCTTATGGATTAGCATCTGTTTATCAGAGAAAACATTCAGCCTTAGGTTTTATGGGATTAGCTTATTTCATTTAGCATGATAGTCTCCAACTCCATCCATTTACCTACAAAGGCCATGATTTCATTCTTCTTTAAGGTTGAGTAATATTCTATTGTACCACATTTTCTTTGTCCATTCCTCTGTTGAAGGGCATCTAGGTTGTTTCCACAGTTTAGCTATTGTGAATTGAGCTTCTATAAACCTTGATGTGGCTATGTCACTATAGAATGCTGATTTTAAGTCCTTTGGATATAGACAGAGGAGTGGGATAGCTAGATAAAATGGTGGTTCCATTCCAAGTTTTCTCAGGAATCTCCATACTGCTTTCCAAAGTGGTTGCACCAATTTGCAGTCCCACTAGCAATGTCTGAGTGTACCTTTTCTCCCACATCCTTGCCAACACTTGTTGTTGCTTGTATTCTTGATAATTGCCATTCTGAGTGAAGTCAGATGAAATCTTAGTTTTGATTTCCATTTCTCTAATCATGAGAGATGATGAACATTTTTTCATGTGTTTGTTGATCAATTGTATTTCTTCTTCTGTGAAGTGTCTGTTCAGTTCCTTAGCCCATTTATTGATTGTGTTATTTGTATTTTGTGTGTGTGTGTGTGTGTGTGTGTGTGTGTGTGTGTGTGTGTGTAAAGTTTTTTGAGTTCTTTATATATCCTGGAGATGAGTGCTCTATCTGATGTGTGTGTGGTGAAGATTTTCTCCCATTCTGTAGGCTCTCTCTTCATGTTATTGATTGTTTCCTTTGCTGAGAAGAAGCTTTTTAGTTTGAATTCATCCCATTTATTGGTTCTTGATTTTACTTCTTGTACTTTAAGGGTCTGGCTAAGGAAGTCAGTTCCTAAGCTGACATGGTGGAGATTTGGTTTTACTTTTTCTTCTGTTAGGCACAGGGTCTCTGTTCTAGGGACTAAGTCTTTGAGTTGATTTTTGTGCAGGGTGAGAGATAGAGGTTTAATTTCATTTTGCTACTTATGGATTTCCAGTTTTCCCAGCACCATTTGTTGAATAGGCTATTTTTCTACCATGTCTCTTTACTGCATCATTTTCTCTTGTGCTTGATTAACTTTCATTCTGCTTTGCTCATCATGGCCCTAAGGACAATAAGTGATACTATATGGTAACATGCCCTAGGGCCAAGCTATGATGTAGGCTATACCATCCAGATTTGTGTATGTTGATATTGATGTTCACACAACAAAACCAGCAAACAACACATTTCTCCCAACATATCCCCTTTGTGAAGCAATTCATGACTGTATACAAGCACCAGGAGCGTGGTTCTTAACAATTAAGCCAGGATTAACACTTTCCTACACATTGGCAACATATAGGTAACTTAGAAGTATGGTTTTTGAAAATTCATGTTCCATTATTTAATAGAAAACTAAAAGGTGCTCTGTTTTCCTGTGAGTATTAACAGCTGGATTGAGAATCCTCAAAGTTAGGACCCCATAGCACTTTCAACCCAGGTCCTTTGTGTGGCTGATCCATTAGTTGGTTGGTTGATTTTAATCTGTTTGTTTTGGGTTATGGTTTTGCTTTTACTTTATTCTAACAGATAAGAGGGAATGGAAAACTAATATTTTGGAGTTTTTTTTAAATAAATAAAATAAAAATGTAGTGTGCTGATTAAATCAGCTGCTGGTACTACTGAATAGACATGCAGAAGAAAACTAAAAATAAACAAATAAATAAGTGGATAAATAAATATAGGAAGAAAGTAAAATATCATTGAAAAGCCTGAATGACTTCTCAAGAGAACATTTCTAAAGAGCGCCAGGAGTTTCTTTTCAACGGCTACAGCGCCACCTACTGTCAATAGGAGAAACGAGTCCTCTCACCTGAACTGTTTCCTCACTTGCTCCACTTCTGAAGGGTTCAGCCGCACCTTTGGCTCCTCACAGCTCAGAAACGTTAAAGGAAGTGGTAAGTGGAGCTGCTGAAGTCACCAGCGCTGACAAGAATAATGGAGAAACGTAAATCTTAACATTCAAACAATGCACGCTACATATCTACTTGTAAATTCAGGGTAAGGTCCAGAAATATCCTTCAGTAAAAGATCAAGTTATGACATATCCCTTCAGCAAAACTCTGTGTAACTGACAAGCTAAAGTGTTTAATGGTACAAAGGAAAGCATTTATGAGATTCTGCTAAGTGGAAAAAAATAATTTTCAAACAGCATATAATGTCCTATTTCCATTTTAAAGATTTAGAAAAGTATACACCTGTACATAAAGTACCAGACATTAACAATAATAGTGTTTCCCTGTTAGAAATTGGATTAAGGATTATTTTTTCTTCTTTTCCTTTCCTTATTTATCTCTTTTTGTAAGTATATGTTATTTTACAATAAAAGCACAATTTAATTTTATTTACCAAAAGCAAAAATAGAAATAAGAAGAAAACTGGTATACTAAATAATACTTTCATAAAATAGGTACATAAAAGCATAACTGATTTTGGCTAAAATCAAGAGGAAAGTTATTTTTTAAATGGGTAAGAATAAATCTTGATAAATATCAAATCCACAAAACATATCATATTTTCCTGCTCATCTACCCATCATCTCTTACTCTGGATCCATTTGCTCACTCCCTCCTTCTCTCCTTTATAGATAATTCTGAGACAAAGCTGCCATCTCAGGTGTCCTAAGAGTCCAGGACATTGAAATGTGCCCATCAAATCCCAGTAGGGAGTAGAGGGCTGTGGGGGTCTGAGAGGCACACACCTCATCAGAAGGCATTTAACTTAAAATGCTTCTCATCCTCTCTCCTGCTATCCTGAAGCACTGAAAGTATTAGTCAACCACTAAATCAGGACTTCCCTAAAGCAAGTAGTATGTTTAATTCATTATAACTCTGGTATTTCGCCCCAAACCTTGTAGTTCAGCACACAATAGCTGAGTGAATGTTTTGTTAATATCCCTAGTTCTGTACTCCTTCTGTTTAGATATCCTGGGCAATGAGAGTCAAAAGCTGGCCTAGAGACTTTGATCCAAGGATAGCCAAGACCTGGTCAAGGTCCTGAACTTTAGACACAAACCTAGACGCGAATACCTGCCCTGCCACTTTTTAGAATCTTCAAAAAATTTGTTTAAGCTCTTTAAGTCTCTGTGCAATGAGAGTACTGATAATATTTAAAGCTGGTTATGCTGAGGATTAAACTAAATTATACTTTGCAAATACTTGGGCATCGCAGAAACTTAGGAAATGTTATTTAGCACTGTGTAGCTATGCTACCTGGAATCAATGCTGTTTTATATCATGCCTCTTACTAAATGTTCTCAAATTGTTGGTTGAAAGCTGGGTCAATATCCCACAGTACTTTCTTTTCTTTCCCCACTTTTCTGCCAGCTTCTTTCTAAAGCCTACCAGTCTCCCTTGATTTTGTGTCTCATCATCTCTCACAGAGTAGAACTCTTCATAGTGCCAAGATCTTTACTTTTCTGAAAGATGAGTTTATCAGTGGTTGGCATCAATCAGTACGTAGTACAGTAAGCGTTCTACTCCTCAGGGGAAACATTCTGAACCTACCATGCATGCGGTGTCTACTGAAAGCTGCACAACTCTGAATCATATTCCACTCCAGGTTATGGGCTTCATGCGTTCGTTCAGTCCAACAGATGTCATTTGAGATTGGCCCCTCTAAACTCTTACTATATATTGTGAGCCTGTAAATTCTCTCAGCTCTGGTGTGTCTTTAGGGAAGGTTTATCTCAAGAATCACACAAGTATCCCAGCTATGCCCTAAGTACCATGTATACAGGGGATATTTTTGGTTTTTAACCCAAGTGATATTGAGCATTATAGCAGGGATTTTCTTCCCTTGGGTGGTAAGGGTACTAATGTGGTAAACTAATCAGAAATTAATCCAATTATATGAGTGAATTTTTCAGGACCAAGTCTAGGTATACTATAGGGTTAAATTCAGATTAAGGGTACTATAGTTTGGATCGTAAGTGGTCCAAATGATAAAGGCTTATTTCCCAGTGTGGTACTTTGGGGAGGCACTGCAGTCTTTAAGATATGGGACCTAGTGGGAGGTCTTTAGGTCACTGGGGGCAGGCCTTTGAAGAGGACAATGAACTTCAGCACCTTCCTTTTCCTCTCTTTTTTGCTTCCCAGCCATGAGGTGGGTGGTTTTACTCTGCCATGTACCCTCCTCATCATGTGCTGCCTCAGCAGAAGCCCAAAAGCAATGGGACCAACCAATCATGGACTGAAACTTCTAAAATCATGAGCCAAAATCAACCTTTTTTCTTTATAAGTTGATTATTTGAGGTATATGTTATAGGAACAGCACACTGACTAATACAATGACCACATGATGAATACATTATTTTAAAATATTTAATGTTTTTGGTCCAAAGCTTAAAAAGTAAATCTATGAAACATATATTAGATTAAGTTACACATAATTCATGTTGCTCTGTAGCAGTGGAAATAAACAAAAGTTAAAGTAGTATTTTTTTATTTATAAATAAGAATTGGAAGGACAAAGCAAAAGTTAAAGGGAAAGAGAATAAGATATATAAAATGGCAGTATGAAAGTAGTTTGTTGCTTTTAAACATTTTAAATATCCAGCCCATAAGAATTATGTCATGCAGGACTCAAGTATATGTTTATAGAATAATTACCAACAATATTTATAATCCAAAACAAATCTTAAAATTCTGAACATTAAAAATCAGCAAATGTTTCAAGTTTCAAAAAATAGTAACTCGTTTGAGGAACCTTTTTAATAACCGACAATATTTTTAAACAAATTATTAAAGACATGGTTTGTATACACTGCTTTTAAAAAGACAACCAATGGTATTTCTCTAAAAGCAGGCCATTGCAACTATGCATTTTTTCTCTTTTTGGAAAAGACATCACCTAGCTGTAGTAGATTGGGAATCAAGACCCCTGAGTTTGTGGGGCCACGGAGAGGTCCCTTGACCTGGACTAAGTGTCCCAAAGTGTTTCCATGCAAGTCGCTAAAGGCTGTTTGGCTTCAGGGTTCCGTGGTGAAATACACTATGGAAACAATCAATTAAACAATGACGAATGCATTTCATTACCACAAACTTCTCAGAGTCCATGCACTGACACTTTCCAAGAGTGGGTGGCCATGCGCAGAGTTGTTCAACTTGATCAGCGTAAGAAATTTCTCAGAGTATCCTGCAGGTCTAGAATGCTGCAGACCTCTGAGAAAGGCTGCCCAGAGAGCCCCTCAGATCTAGCACTTTATAATTACAGGCAGTTAATTATAGACTATTAAAGTTAATATTGCCCCTATTGCTATAGTCGAATGCCACAGTATATACAGGTAGGATCACATTTTCACAGAAAGAATAAAGAAACAGTAAAAAACAAAATACATCATATCTTTAGACTGCGGAACTTATATATTAAGTGATTTAAAATTCAATTTCAAACTAAATTTTAAGGCAATGTTGGCTTCAGTTAAGGCTATTTTCCTATTAGTTTTTGTTCTAGGAGCTATTAAAGTATATCTTCTGAGCAGCAATAATTCATTCAATTTAAATTGCTTGTTAATTCACTTATAAAAAGAAGCAAGAGGACGAGAGAAGGGGATGAAGAGAGATCAGCTCTTTTATAATTGAGTTAGCTAATCTTACATCCTTAATTAGATGAGGGAAAAAAAAAAAACCTTTTAACTTTATCCTGTACTTGAAAGGAGCACCAAGATATGTTCCAGATACAACACAAAAGGAACAGCAAACAGACAATATATCACATCCTCTAATAATTATTTAAATTATTAGTATGTACTTTAAGTCTTTTAACAAAATATTTAAAGCATGGATCAAGAGCTACTGAGATCAATTGACATTTATGATCTATGTAGGCAGATTCTGCAAATCCCAATCTATCGGGGTTTTTGTTTTTATTGCTGTATTTACCTAGCATTTCAAAAATAGTTCCTTGCTGTACATATAGCTGCCCTTTGTTATGCATGAGTGGTTGGTTCCAGGACACCTCACAGGTACCAAAATCCATGGAGGCTCAAGTCCCTTACATAAAATGGTGTGCTATTTGCAAATAACCCACTCCCATATACTTTAATCATCTCTAGATTACTTACCATATAAATAGTATTTACTATGTAAATATGATGTGCATAGTTGTTACACCGTATTGTTTATGGAAATAAAGACAAGGAAAACCTTCTGTGCATGTTCAGTAAATATACTGCCTATTCTTTCCAAATAGTTTGGGTATGTGTTTGGTTGAATCTGTGCGTGCTAAACTTGTGGACACGGAGGGCCAAGGAAACCTATTTTACATATTTCACATATTTTGTATAATATTTTACAGGTTTTGTCTCACTTTCAAAACAAATCCTTACAACAACCCAGCAAAGACACAGAGAGGAGGTTGTCACTTTCCATGATGACAAGTGAGGACCCTAAGGCAGGGAATGTGAGATGCCCAGTAAAGGGAAGAATCAGGACCTTGTTTTCTGGTTCTTTCCATGGTACTTCCTGCTCCCCACATAGGCCCACAGTAAAGCCGTAGTCACAAGTTGCAAATAGCAGGATGTTTCCTTTGGATTCTTACCTCCTTACTTATTAGAGGGATTATTTGGGGCAAGTTATTTGACCTTCAGAGTTTGCAAAACTTTCAAATGAGCATACTGTGCTACACACTTCATACAGAACTAGGAATTTAATTGGCTAGTGCATGAAAGAAATTAAACCTGGGTTTTTGTATATAATATACCCTAATGAGTGAGTTAAAAGTCCTATTAATAGTTAATTAATCTATTCATCCAGCAAATATATATTGAGCACCTACTCTTTGCCAGGTAAGGAAGTTGAGGTCATGGCCCTCATGAATTCTCTAGTATTTTATTATTATAATTTAACAAAGCACTTAGCAGATGAAAAGACTAGAAAACTGAAGACTAAGGAATAAATCAGAAGCAAGAATAGGACTCCATGGTAGAAGAGTAGACTATACCTAGATAAGTTTAAGTATTATAAAATAATAATAAAGACAGTAATTTAGAAAGCTTATTTAAAGCAATAGTTTGTCTTTCCTTTTCTTCTCTTTCTCTATCCTGTAAGTATTCCATTGAAATATTGACCCCTCCATGGAACCATTTCTGCTCTCCACCATTTTGTATCTTATTAAACCTGTTAGAGTGTACATTATATTATATGCAGAGACATAAATATCACTTTACATCTCTTTTCTCCTTCACCTTAAACTAAGCTTGAAAGTGAAGATTTTCATACAGTGCATAGTGTCATTTCTCAACAGAACCAGTTTGTGTGGTACCTTCTTTTCCTTTTTTAAAATTTTTTTTAAATTATTTCAGTTATACTGTCAATTATGTATGCTGTCATGCAGAATGCATTTTGATTCATTGTACACAAATGGAGCACAACTTTTCATTTCTCTGGTTGTACATGATGTAGGGTTATACCATACATGCAGTCATACATGAAGCTAGGGCAATGATATCCATCTCATTCCACCATCTTTCCTGCCCCCACGCCCCCTCCTCTTTGACCAAAGTTTCTCCATTCTTCTCATGCCCCGTCCCCCATTATGTATCAGCATGCACTTATCAGAGAGAATATTCTGTCTTTGGTTTGGGGGATTGGCTTACTTCGCTTAGTATGATATTCTCCTTTCCTAAGTGTGTTCATTCCATTGCTTTAGTGAACAAATCCCCTGCAGGAACGTGAATGACACACTTTGTCCCCTAGAGGGAGCGCAACTCACTTCTTCTCACTACAACTCTGAATGCTTCTCAAGTGGGTCAAGGACAAAAGGCAATCAATCCTCAGAGATCTATAACTAGATCTTTCACCAAGGGATGTAGCTTTTAAGAGATTCAGTGGCGCTTGTGTGGGAAGAAGCATAAATCAAATTGGATTGGAGAAAAAAAAAACTATTCTACATGGAACCAGCTTCTTAATGCTTCTCACCCTTTCTTGCACATGGTATGAGAAGTCCTTGGTTAGGATGACCCCCAAGCTTGAAAGGTAGAAAGAAGGAGCAAGGGTTAAGAAAAAGACACAAATCAGATGTGGAGCAGGGTGTTCAGGCCTTGTATTAGTCTATGAAAAAGGCTTTTTCACAAGGTGGAGAACACACAAGGTGGTTTGGGGAGGTGTTTTTGTGTTTGTTGTAGTTGTGTTGTTGTTCTTTTTAGATATACATGACAATGGAATCCACTTTAACATTATTATACAAGCAGGGAATATATTTTGTTCTAATTCAGTCCCTAGTACCTCTCCTTCCTCTTCCTCCCTCTACCCCCTACTCCCTTCCCTCTACTGATTTTTCTTCCATTTACCCATAGTTACTTTTTTTTTAGTTAATTTCTTGTGGATGTCCACTATGCTGAGTTTCACTGACACACAGTGGTCTTAACATTGCTGTCCAGTTAGTGTTAAGGATGATTTGTCGAAACAGCTTTCCATTCGTTTAGTCCTTGGGACTCTACAAGATCTAATCTAATGATTCCAACATTCTGATACCGATCGTATACCAATATGGCTGACAACAAATGGAACTGGGATAATGATCCTCTTGCCTTGAAATAATGAAAACAAACATAAGAAAGAAAAAAACTTATTTGCTAAGGTCAAATCTAATTAGTTTTGAACAAATGCCAGCATCAAGAAATTTCTAATAGTTTTAATAATTATATTATTTCAACATGAGCTCTAATTTTCAATAAACCTTTAATTCAATAAAAATAAATTATTTGAGATAAATCAGTGGAGTATCAAGCTACTCCAAAAAGAAAAACACTTTATAAAAATGATAGGAGACATATTTTCTGAACCCATTATCCACATTATCCTATTCCCTGGATACATCTAAATCATCTACAAAAAGGTCATTTCCTTACTTAATTTACCTAGTGTGCACATAGTATTTATTGTCAATTTGTTTGCTTATTTTTTAACTCACAGAATATTTACATGTAATTCTAATACTCTGTTTAGTTTTTTAACTTTAACAATATAAATCAGAGTTATAAAGTCTCAGGGATTAAAATATTATGTTGTCAACCAGTATAAATATTCTTCAAGATTCATAGCAAAATGAAACTGGGCAAAAGTTTCCACTGGGACATCAGAGAAGATATTATAGTTTGCCTAATTCATATCACTCTTAAAATTAAAGCAAAATTTGAAGGAACAATCTGGGATTAAAATATAAATTTTAGTTAAATGGGAGTTATAATCTGTACTTTTGATATTTGTGGAACTGAGGAATATAATTCAAGAAACTAACAAATTATCTTTCTAAAAAATGAACTAATTTTCCTTCTTGTTGGCAATATTGGGTGAAAGAAATGTGGTCACTGTGAAGAAGGAACCCAGCACACAAAAGCACTAATAACAATTTCATGCTTCTTAATTCATGGATGTGAGTCTTGTTTAAAATAAGAGTTTATAAAGAAGGTCCCAATTTCTAAGCTCCTTGAATGAGATGCTAGAACACATTTTGCCATAAGATATCATAAGTAATAAAGAAAACTTATGGCCCCCCAAATGATAGAGGATATTTTTATCATGTGCATTTTTAGGTGTTTTTTGGTTTCTGTTTGTTTTTTGTTTTCTAAAGCAATAGCAAGACTCTGACTGCATCATTCAATTCAAAAGAATTCTCTTGGACATCTAGTTCAAGATGTTCCCAGAAAATCTTGAGGTATTATATCTATAGCAGACCACTTTTAATTAACCGGATGCCCCAGAGATCCCACCTCTGAGAAAGAGTGAAAGTCTAAGTACTTACTTCTTATGTAAATTATTCCTGTTTAATAATTATATGAGTGATTGTTACAAAACAGGCTTACTTTGCATGTAAAACCAAGACCAAAAAATACTTATTTAACTTCAACCTGAACATACATGTTTGTACTTAGGAAGCAAATATACACTAACATACACAAACACACGTGTATGCACACGGACATGCTCGCACATATGTATTGTTACACCGGGTGTAAAACCCACTCCTTTCCACGTTCAGTTCAGCACTCTGCTCTTCTTTTTCCTTCTTTATTTCATCTCATCTTCATAGTTGCATTTTAAATTGTTTAGGGATGAAGAGGGAGCACAGCTTGGTGGAGGTAGGGAAGAGAGTGTTTAGAGACAGTAGAGGTTTGAAGAAAGTTGGATAAAAAGAGACAAGAGTTGCTATTTAATAACTCTGGGTATCTTTATTACCCACTTCAAGTGTAAATTTAGGTGAATTTAATCCTGGCAAAATTTCCTCAGTGAACAGCACTTTCTATCAGAACACATACCCATTACTCAAGGTTTTCTCCAATGTGGTTTTGGGGGTTTTGGTTTCTAGTCTAAAAGTGTGCATGTGTGGTGCTAGAGATCAAGTCCATGACCTCACATAGTCTAAGAGAGTGCTCTGCCTCTGAACTGCGTCCCTGGTCCTATCCACTGTTACGATTCTAAAACAGCGTATATTAGGTTTCTGTTTATACACTTGATCCCAGGATTATAAATGTGATATCCGTAACAGTACAATGTTGCTGCAACCAATGTGTCTGATTCCTAGACTCAAAGAATTTTTGCTCCTTGGAAGGATGTAGCCCAATGCTACTAATTCGGAAAAAAAAAAAAAAAAGTGGGCAAATTGCAAAAGGCATACTTTAAATGAAGTAGAGTGTTATGTATGCAACAAGAGCTATAGGAACTGGAATACAGCCCAGGGGAGATCCTTCTGCAGTGAGTAATCGCCTACTTCTGATGGCCAGTGAGGAAAGGAAAGGGCATTTTGACTGATTTTTGGTGAAGACTGAAAATGAAATCAGCAAGCATTTGGACGGTCAGATGAACTGAAGGGAAATGAAATGCTCAAAATGAGGCTAGTTTTCCCTCTGGAGACTCTTGCTGAGTTGCAACATTGCACACCGGGGGCTGGGTTTGCAAGGGCCCCAGGACAGAGTGCGATCTCCCATGATCTCTCCAGTCTTGAGAAGCAGGTGCTCTATAAAAGGACCGGGCCTGCCTGGAACATTTGAAGCAACTGCCATTCAGTTGCAGAGGAAAAACTAGCACTATCACATTGGAGCCCTCTTCAGCGGAACCTAGGAAATTAAACGCACATACAATCGGAGCCCACAAGTTGTATTCCTGGATATTTACCCAAGGGACATTTATGTACCTATCCAAGGACATGTACAAGAATCTTTATGGCTGCTTCATTTGTAAGGGCCCAAGTTGGGGAGACCTTTAATATCCGATGGTAGAATGGATGAATCAGTAGTTGTATATCTGTACAATAGAATATATAGTGAATAAAAAGAACACATTACGTCTATTTGCAACAACACGATGAAATCTCTCACAAAGTATTAAGGGGAAAAAGAAAAGAGATTGTATTACATGATTCTGTTTATATGACATTCAAAAAAGAACAAAACAAATCTATTATTATATGGGTCATAATATCATTTTGATTTGGGAAGTTAACAATTGGTAAGGGCATAAGAAAACTTGCTATGTGGTAGGAATGTTCTACAACCACCAGGCTGTGCTGATCTGGGTAAATGCACGTAACAATTCATCAAGCTGTACACTTATCCTCAACAAAGAACACAAAACACTTAGAATCATTTACTTTTAGAACTGGACAGAAGCTTAGAGATCACCTTAATGAACTTGTATTTCACAGATGAGCAAAAAAAGGCTCAAAAGAATTAAAATGCTCTTTAATATGTAGATAAGTTATGCAATTATTTAACAAGTAGCTACTGGATGCTTACTGTTTGCTGAGGCGTTGGGATACAGGTTAAACCAAAAAGGCATTACCTATTTTCATGAAGCCTATGGTCTATTTTGTAGAAACAGAAATGAAAAAAAAATTTAAAATAGAGATATAGTTGCATATTATGATAAATGTCATGAATTACTAGCACAGGACGTTTTCATCAATTACAATGTACCTGAAACCCAGATCACTGGCTCAGAGTTCTGTGTTCTTGAATTCAACAAAATTGCTTTTTTCTGGAAACTGAAATTTTTTTAAAACTGGAAAAAAAAAAAAAACTATAGACCTACTTGGATTTATTTCTCCAGATTTCAAAGGGCAACCTTTACTTGTAAAGCATAAACCAAATACTAAATAAATGTAAAGGATGGCTTTTTCCCAAAACTTAACCCAAATACTCAGTTTTAACACTGATGAAATTATTGGGCTTAACATGTGTCTTTTGGACACTAAATCTTGTTCTTCAGATTCATAAGTTGTGTGGACTGCCAATATTCTGTCTGCCACTTCCCTTTAGCCAAGCAGCCTCTAGTGCCTGCTAATTGTTATCTGTGTGTATCCAGTTGCTATAAATCAGCCAACTTAGAAAACAGAACCGAGGTAAATTAATCTGTAATAAAATCAAAATGCACAGCACATCTGATTTCTTAACAACTCACAGTCTATTACTTTGGGGTTTATTTTGAATGACACCAGCTTCAGCTCAATATCTGGCTGAGGCAGATTGACTGCAGACACACAGTTCCTATTTCTCTATAAGACACGAATCATTATCAACTTCAGTTTTCTTTGATAGAAAGCACCATATTATGGTTTGGATTTGGAATGTCCCCCACGGCTCATGTATTGAAGGTTGGTCTTCACTGCAGCAATATCCAGAGGTGGGGCTTTGGGAAGTGGTTGAATTAAGAAGGCTCTAACCTTATCAGTGGGTTAACTCACTGATGAGTTCATGGTTGAATGGACTATTGGGAAGTGATGGAAACTGTGGGAGGTGGGACTTAGTTGAACTGTGTGGGTCTTCTTGGGCTTGCCCTTAGGGGCTATGTCTTCCCCTGACCCCTCCACCATTCTTTGTTTCTCTCTCGCTCTGCTTCCCAGCTGCCATAAAGTGAGAAATCTTTCTTTGTCATGCCCTCCCACCATGATGTACCGCCTCCTGGAAACAATGGAGCCAGTTGACCATGAACTGAAACCTCTGAAACCATAAGTCAAAATAAGTCTTTCCTCCTTTAAGTTGTTTTCCTAAGGTATTTTGTCATAGTAATGAAAATCTGACTAACATACACCATAACACTACAGTCTTAAGTTTAACACCCCTAAAAGTAGATCCTAACAAGAGGACATGAGTAAGAGTGGTTCATTCAGGAGCTCACCCTAGAATGCACCAAAGGGAAGGTGGGAAAATAAGAGAGAGAAGGAAAGGGTTGTGTGCACCTGGACTCCTTCAAGGGACCACTGCCAGGAGACTGGAATATGCCTCAGAGTTGGTTCACCTGAGAGGCAAAGGGCTGGGGTATTTATGCCCCAGCTCTCATTTTTTGAGGGCTCTTCTGGGGCTTTAGCTCCCTGATACTTGTAGCTGGCCCCTTATGTAGGCCAAACACATGGGTACAGGTAGAAAAGGCCCACAGGCAAAGAGTGAAAGATTTGCAGCAGGAAGCCATCTGTGCATAGAGAAATGTCAAATGCTGAGGACATATGGATAGACAGCAACAACATCAGCTACACATGTGACTCAATTAGTGGAGCATTCATGCAGGAGTGTCCAAGACAAGTGGCAGGCTTGTGGTAAAAGCACTGGTTAATCAGTTAAATGAAAATCAGCTGCGGGAGGATGCACTGTACACCAGCAACCTGCTTTGACATTGAGAAATCCCGTGGGAATAAACCCTTCTCTCTTCTCTTATTACTTGAGCAGTGGACCACCTGTAGCCTAAGTCCAAAGATCACAAGAATTACTTTTCTCAGGGGGAACATCATACATAACAAAAGCCTTCCTGGACAGCTTCAGCAGAAGGATGAGAGAATAGTGAGATGTGTATGGTGCTAAGGGATTATTCCAATGGGAATGGATAGAGTAAAAAAATTGTATGTGAGATACACACACACACACACACACACACACACATATACACATGTGTACATATGTATATAAAATACCTTGTTACTTTTTAATTTAATGAAATAAATATAATCAGAAACAAAAGAAATTGCTAAACTTTAAATTAGCTTTTATTTATTATAAGATTATTACCCAAAACATTCTTCTCAGGTTAAGAAAAGGAATTATGATCACAATAGCTAAGCTACGAAACCAATCTAGGTGCCCTTCAACAGATGAATGGATAAAGAAAATGTGGCATGTATACACAATGGAATATTACTCAGCCACAAAGAAGAATAAAGTTATGGCATTTGCTAGTAAATGGATGGAAATGGAGACTATTGTGCTAAGTGAAATAAGCCAGTCCCAAAATAAAATCAAAGGCCAAATGTTCTCTCTGATATGCTGATGCTAACACACAATAAGAGGGGAGAAGGGAAGAACAGAAGTTTATTGGATTAGACAAAGGAGAATAAAGGAAAGGGAAAGGGGATAGATTAGGAAAGACAATAGAATGAATGGGACATAACTTGCCTGTATATGAATATATATGTTATGTTATAACATATATATAACATATATATGTACATTCATATATGAACCTAACTTGTTCATATATGAATACATGACCAGTGTAACTCCACATCATGTACCACCACAAGAATGGGAAGTTATACTCCATGTATAATATGTCAAAATATACTCTACTGTCATATATATATCAAAAAGAACAAATAAAAGATAAAAATTTAAAAACCTAAGAAAAAGGAATTATGAAATCTAATAAGAGGTTGATGCTCCTGAAGTTCATTAACTAGATTATTCAATTTGAGTTCATATAAATGTTCTTTCCTTTAACAGATGAAGTCAATTAGCATGATGTCATTTCCTTTACCCTCCTTATGATGTTTGTTAGTTATATCTCTAGGCTGTCAAGATATAGTTTTTGGTCAAGCAGTTCCCCCCCCCCCAAAGGGCCTTTGAGTACTCTTGAGATTTTCTTGTATAAGCTTGCCTTATTCTAAAGTGGCTGGGAATAACCCTCCCTTCCCACCTTCCTTCCTTCAGAGCTCCTCCTCTAATACAGGGAGAGCATTCTGGGAGGCTAGTCCACAGGATGGCATTATTGGGAGATGATGGAACCTTTAAGAGGTGGTGCCTTGTGGGAGATATTTGGGTCCATTGAGAGTGTGCCCTTAAAGGGTGTTATGGGAGCACAGTCCCTCAGATGCTCTCTGCTTCCTTGCTCATAATGTAAGCCGTTTGCTCCACCACATGCTCTAGTCATGATGTTCCACCCTCACCAGAGCCCAAAGTCATGGAATCACCCAATCTTAGACTGCAACCTTCAGAGCTATGAGCTAAATAACACTTTTCTCTTTATAAGTTAATTGTCTCAAGTATCTCCTTATAATAATGTGAAGCTGACTAATAACAGCTACCACTCTTTGAGATTAGTGATATTGAGCTTTTTTTCTATTGAAAAAGCCCTTTTCTGTTTTTTAGTTAAATTTCTTTACTCAGAAAAGTATTCTCTAAAGCATTCTTATTCTTCTATCTTAACATAGATATTCCTAAAATGTATACTCAAGTTCCCTGATTCGTCTTCTCAAAAAATCGGAGATTAGCAATTCATACATTCTTGTATGCAGTAGTGCTCAATTTTTTCCCACTTAGGTTAAGAAGAAGAATATAGTCTTCTCTGGCCACAACTTATTGCGAGCTTGTGGCAATAAGATAAATGAAGTAATGTATACCAATATATTTCAGAAAAAAATCCCACACTCAAGAGAGAATGCATTATTGCTGTTTTCATCTTCTCCTTATGTGAACTGAAAAATTTGTTCAAGTACTTCATCTTTACATCTGTGTAGGTGCTATAGTTGCTAAACTAGTTACTCTTTGTCAGAGATTTCATTCTACTATGTTTTAAATAACATTGTCATTAGAGTGAATAAAATAAAAGATCCCTTTTGTGTTGTTAAAACTTAAAACAAGCTTGAAAATACTCAGATTGTCATTTCTGAATGGCATGAAGACAATGATTAATTTTAAATACTGTATTCATTTTTTTGTAACTTGAAATCTCACCATAAGGGAAGATTAGGCAGTTCAAAAGCTTCTAAAAAAACAAAGAATTAAAAAGGGAAATAATGCCCAGGAGCCATTAAGTTGTTCTTTATCTATTTACAATATCATTTGTTCTGGATAGATTATTAAGCAAAGTAACATAAAAGGAGAAATTCTTAATTCTACCCTGGAGACAGGCAGAGCAAAAGATGAACAGCTGAACACACAAAGCTGGGAACCTCATGTATACTTTACCTTGCAGTAAATCAGGGAGATAAAGGACGTTAAATAAATGTTCCCACGAATTCCCAAAACTAAAAGCAGTGTGCTGGCTTATGATGATAACCAAATGGAAACCCACTGAAATCCTATGTCAAATGACTTCCCATAGGCCCCTGAAAAACAATAACTTTGGATTTGTACTGAGAAGGATATAAGTAAGAGTTCAATAAATGCATTTATTTTCACAACTGAGTTTTCTTAGGATTTGGCCAATATGGCACCTATCAAAAAAGCCGTGGTTACTTAACCTCCTTCTGTGCTCTCAAGAATTTATCACAATTTCTGCTCCTTGTCATAGACTTTGTATTACAGGAAGATCATGAAAGACATTCAAACTTCCAGATCCATTAACCTTTACTTTCTGAGCTCAACAGGCAATTTCTTAGCACAAATACTTTTACACTTATACTTTTCTTAGACATCCACACTGAAGGGTCATTAAAGAAGCATTTCTGCCAGCCATGATATCTAGGGGTTTGAAGATAGACACCTTTAGAAAGTCTGATAGTGCCATATGAAGGTAACATCTACATATAAGGACAGCCAAATGGTAGAGTGTAGAAAACTTTGCTCAAAATGATGACATAATTCAAAGCTGGATATATTTTATTTATAAATAACATTTTGATACAGAGGTTAATATGTTCCCAAAGATCCCCAGTTTATTAGTACAGACACATCAGAGAGGAAAGATAACATGTTTTATGCTTCTGTAATGTGACAGAAAAAAACAAGGCTGGTTATATTCAGACATCTTAATAGACATATGCAGAGAACTTGCAAACTACAAGCATTGGGTTGTTTCTTATTTGTGGGATTAGCTGTATTATCTCCCTGAATATTTTCATTTCCACTGTGTAAACTATGCAATTGTATCACTTCATTTATGTACCTTTATATTAAATTTATTCTTCGATTGTCATGAGATCTGCTAAAAAGTACTTAGGATAAACAATATTTAAATTTAACTCCCTTTGCTTCCCCTCTAGACCCATTCTTTCTCTGAATTAATTTATTCCATCTGTGCCCTATGGGAAACAGTCTAACACAATTGATAAAGAGATTGTTTTCCTCATTTCTGCTTATAATTTTGTGCAAAGTTAGAAAAATTATGATTATAACAATTTTTTTTCTATTTGCCTCAACAAATGTTTTCAGTGAATAGTGTGTACAGCTTCTGAAAATTTGTTTTTTTTCTGTTATGTATTAAAATGCAACTTTTGAGAAAAATAAAAAATAAAAATTAAAAAAAAATTAAAATCCTAAAAAAGGAAAAAAAAAAAAGAGATTGTTTTCCTTTATCTACTATTATCCATAGTATCCATCTGGAAAGTGTAACATACTGAAATTATAGACATGTATCTTAATATTAGTCACATTTTATATGCCAATACTTTTTCTTTTTTAAAAAGAATTATCAAATGTAGACACTGATATGCTGAAGCCTGAAGGTTTTTAACAAAGGTCAAATACTTCTTCTGTCCCCAATAGCACCATCTCTGTAGCTTTTGTAAAGCACAGGAAATGAGATTCTCAAAGACTCCATAAAGATGGTCATTATCCACACAGGGTGGAACAGGAAGTCAATCTGTCCAAAGAGAGAAGGCTCAGTTTATACACACACACACACACACACACACACACACACACACACACCCATAAATGCCTTACAATGCTATTTCTGTATGCTGTCTACTGTATTTGCATGCTTCAGAGAATTGGGGGGGAAAATGTCTTTCCCATTTTAAGCATTATTCGTTCCTGATCTGTGTGATTTTTGTAATCTCAAAAAGCAATTCTAATTTGTACATGGGAAACAGAAAGTTTCTGTGGTTAAGTATGAAAATGCATAGCCTGATATAACACAGTTTTTATAAGGCCCCAAGTTTCCTTCCAAGGATGCTGCAGTCCATCATCAGACCAAAGGCTAAGTCCAAGACGAGCAGCAGTTTAGGGATTTGTAGCTGCAGTTCTTCCCACTGGACTGCTGAAGAATCAAGCAGTCAGGGGCTCATGCATGTAGACTCACCTCTTTTTTTATTTAATCTTGAGATGGAAAAGGAAACCCATAATATTCCCAGTGGATTTCTGCCCCGAAGGTAAACGTCAACTATGAAACAATTCAGAGAACTGGGATTAAAAGAATGAGTTTTTGAGAGGCCTAAATTCCTCTACTTTTAAATATAATATAAATACATGCTTTACTAAGTTTCTGAACTCTTAGAATTTGCCTTTGCTTAATTTGATCTTGGACCTGAACTCATTTCATAAAAGTATATGAAAGGGGCTAAGACTCCATTTCTTTACTTTTCCAGCACGTCTTTTTAAAATATTTATAAAGAACACAGAACTGTACTCAGTATTAAAAGGAAAAAAAAAAAGGCTGCTGGTTGAATTCACAGAAAGGATGCATGAAAGGCAGAAGTAAATAAACAAGACTTAGAATTCTTTTTTTTAAAACAAAAGAATTTTTAAAAATAAATCGTGCTGCAAAACTACGTTTGCAATTACATTGTCATGTTTGGCCCCACTATGTCTCAGAGGCACTATATAAATATGAACAGAATCATCTGATGCGCTTTTTGAAAACACTGCTTCTCAGCCAAGGGTTAGTGTGAATTCATTCTACCGCTAGGTGTCCAGAACACATGTTGGTTTGCTTATTGGCGACATTTTGGCGACGCATCCTATACTAACAGGAAGGCTAGAGACCAAGCGTAAGACAGGAGCCAAACCCACCACCCTGTTACTTCTTTTCATGCTTCTTGGTTAACTCCTGCACACCCAGGGGGCAGCGGCCCCGGCTGTGGCTGCTCCTGTTTTCCCGGGGCCGACTCTCCTGGGAGACTTGCTGCACAGCTTGCAGGATGGCATTCTGCACGATCTGTTTGCTGGCATTCTGCAGCTTCACCTCCTCAGGCTCATTCCCAGGCTTCTCACCTAACCAAAAATATGAAAAGGAGATGGGAAGCAGAGAAATCAATTTGGAGAACTGTGACAGAGATGGGTAGAGGAGAGAGGAAGAAAATGCTGGAGTGGCCCAGTCAACTGTGAGGAGACCTCATAGCACATACTGCTATAGCCTGCTCTTCTGCATTTCCAACAGAATCTCCATACCATTCACCCATAATGCACCTGACTTAATCTTCTCACCATCCCAGAATCCTCAGTTGCTAATGGTGGAGAGCCATCCTATGTGTTGACAACATCGGCATCGAATCCTAGCAAATAGGAACATCTGGTGTTTGGGAACTTCCCATGGCAACCCCACCAGGTAAAATCGCCCAAACACATTGTGAGCCCTATTCAAGCTCCTTCTGGTCTCACACTGCATGGGTGCATGGGAGATAGGGTGACCTGCCAAGATGCCAATCAACCTGTTGACTGCAAGACACCATGAAGCAAGACTCCACCCGAAACCTTATACCTGCCTTGGATGTGCCCCCTTAAATAAACCTCAGGAACCATTTTCTAATTGTCCAGCTCCAGCTCCTGTGTGGGCTGAACCTATCAGGTGCTCCATCCTGTAAGACTACTTTTTCTGCCTCTTTGTTCTTCACTAATTATTTCTGACTTTAAATTCTTAGGAGGCTTATCCCTCTGGGCAGGCAAGAGTTCCCTGGTGAGGTGCCGGTCGCCCTGGGATAGCCAGACAGGTCACCCTGTCTGGTGGTCACCAGACAGTCCCTGGCCACAAAAGACTTCTGGGAAAGTTGAATTGAAAGGGACAGACCCATGCTCCATTGGTCTTTTGCACTTTCCCCTTCTTCCTGGGTGGAATGCAGATCCAGTGCTTGCAGGCGCTCAGCTATTGTGCAGTAAGTGTGGACATGAATGTCAATATTCTGGGGATGTTTTGGGAAAACAAAACAGCCCAGTTTCAAAGGCATCACTGAGCATCTACACAAGCCCTGGACCATGTGTGTGATGAAAACAACCCCCTCTTTTTAATGCACTATGTAAGGAGCATATGCCATAGACATGCCTGGACATGCTAGGGACTCACTAAGTTGCTGGCCATAAGGAACAGCAGCCATTGACTTGCTTAGTCATGCCTGCTTGCAATTGATAAGGGGCTTTAAGGGGCACCTAATCATAGGTTTGCTTAGCAATGACTGGTTACAACTGATTGGGAGCACAGCTCCATGCCCATGCACAAAGATAACCAATGGACACTGACTTTCACTGGTTGTAACTAATCACCAACTCACATCACCAACTAGGAACTACATTTAAACTGCTTGTCCTGCCACAATGGGGGATTTGCTCCAAGGACAACAGTGAGACTGGCCACCTTGCTGTCCATCCCTGGATCAACTCCACCATTCCCTGACTTCCAGCCATGGGCTGAAGAGAACCACCAGACAAGGACAACATCTACTCTTTGGCTAAAAGAAGTCGAGTGGCATGGGAGGTATTTTCGGGCTTGTGGTTGCCCTAGGATTGTGTGAATTACTGGTAGTGTTTAGTTGCCCTAGGATAGTGTGACTTACCTATAGTGTTTAATTAATGTGCACTGAATGCGAGTTGGGGTGCTCCAGCACACCCAACACTCTTGCATTAATTAATTATATTTGATGATTGTTGTGATTGAACATACACTTGCATTTAAAGACCATCCATCTCCAAGTAATTACCAATTGCACCACTTGCAACACACTATTACCCAGATTTTATGTTATCTACAGCCAAACACTTGCCTGACATGTATAATTTCATGGTGCTGAAGAAGAACAGACAATCCCCAAAGACACATCAAACTCAGCTCTACTCACATAATGTGACACAAGGACTGAAGCCATTCACTAAAGCTGTCCTCTGAGATCTAAACCAGGGCAGAGAAACTCCTTCCATGAAGGACCAGATAGTAGATCTCTAAGGCATGCAGGCCATATGCACTGTGGAATAACTACTGAACTCTGCTGCAGTAGCATAAAACCAACTATACATAGTATTAAATGAATGTATGTGACTGTATTCCAATAAAAATTTATTCACGAAAAAACAGGTTGCAGGCAGATTTGGCTTAGCGGTTATAGTTTATCAATTCTGATCTAGAAATGATGGGAAATTTCTAAAGGGAAGGTGAAGTACTATACTCAACACTAACCAACACTTTCTCTTTTTCCTTAGTTAAAGACAAAACCTTGTAATTCCACTTACAATTCCACTCTTGTAATTCCAGCAACTTGGAAGGTTGAGGCAGGGGGATCACAGATTGGAGGCCAGCCTTAGCAACTTAGTGAGACCCAAAAAACTTAACCAGGACCTGTCTCAAAATTTTAAAATCAAAAATAAATAGGCCTGGGAATGTAGCTCAGTGGAAATGGAAGTTTATTTAGTGAAAATTCTAGAAAAGGACTTTAAAAGAAAACAGGCAGATAAAGCCTTTTGCCCTCTCCCTATTTTACTGACCTGATGGTTGTCATTACAAGGTGCCTAATAGCCCTAATGAATTCTTGGACAAGAAGACATTTTCAGAAATTTTGGAAGAAAAAGCTAGAAGGGATGTGGAATCCCCATGACCAAAAGGTCACCAAATCAGTTCTCAGTTGTCCAGCTCCCGGCCCCCTTCATGTAAAAAAACATTCCTTGTTTGGGGCAACTGTTATTTTCAATTTTCTCTTATTATGCAGCAAACTTACCACTAATTCATAAAATTTGAGTAAAGTGCAATCCTGAAAATTTCACATTCTACCTGCTTACATTTGTAGTAAAGAAAACCAATGTATATTGTTCCTTATCCAAAGTCATCTTTTCAGAGGTTTCCTCTCTTCGGATATGTTATTGCCATGAAAATGTGTCTAAAATTGGGGGAGGGGTGTGGTTTTCACCAGGGTTGATTTGTAACAGTGGAAATTATACACCCATGGGAAGAATACCACATAAGAGAATACTGAGTCCTTCCGGAAGATCAGACAGCTCTCATCCCTTTAGACATACAGCGGCCATTCCCTTTGCATTCCTGTCCATCCCCAGGGGGGTTTACCTTACCCTCGAGTGGACAACGCAAGATTACCCTATTCAAAACCAAGAACAGTATAAAAAAGGATAAAATGAGCCATCCACACCAAGCCAAGCAGGGAGGAAATTCAGATAGTCTGAAACTTCACAGTGGCAGAGAAGAATGCTTTGGATACTCTCTGTAGAATAATAGTGAACAGCACTGAATGGCAATATCAAGGGACCCTAGGGGACAGCTATCCAGAGTTGTGTTCAAGTCCTTTCTGCCACATCTGTCATGTAGTATTGAGCAAGATATTCCACTTCTCTAAATATGTTTGCACATCTGTAAAATGGGCAAGCAGGACTTACGTAGGATGGTGGCTAGAGAATGAAGTGACATAACAACTATTCAGAACTCTGTGTGGTTCCTGACACATTGTAAGCACTTAGTAAGTGTCCACTATTGTATATTAGTTGGGGTATAGACTAAGTTGCAACAGAGACACTGAAAAATAGGTCAGCTCACACAGGGAGAGATGTTTATGGTTTCCTCATGTGACAGTGCAGAAGTAATCTAGTGTGTAGGTGGCTTGCTTCACGGATGACCTCAGGACTCTTCTTCCTCTCATCTTATTGCCATCCCATTCCCCACAATAGGACCCTCATCTACACGAGTGAAGTTGGTCAATCAATATCTTAAGTGCAGCTGGAAGGGAGTAAAAGGAAAACAAAGGAAAAAAGGAGAAGAAATTTCCTTTTTTTTTTAAAGCCAGATTTTTTCTTTATTTAATACATTCTAATCAAATAGTAATAGCAGTAAATAAACACTTTGAAAACAGGCAGGTATCCCCCTGTATCTGGAAGAAAATTAAGTCAAAGTATTCTACA